>OX030958.1:8108625-8276125 GCA_943735955.1 Piscicola geometra | reverse complement strand
AGTGCTCATCTACGCTCACGCAAAGGCCATTTCAGAAGTAATATTTGCTGCTGTAACCAAGTCACCTTTTAAACTGTTATACAATAAGTGGAACAAGCACATAAATAAATTTGTATGAAAATTAAAATAGAATTCATTTAATGAAATTTGTGAATTTCATGATGAATTGTGAATTCTTCTCCAGGCTAAAGACTCCAGCAAGAAAAGTTGAAGAGTCTATCGGAGCTTCAATTTCTGACCTTCTGAAAGTTTCAGCGTTAATTGAGATATAGTTTATATTTGTTCTGAATCAAATCTTTTTTGAGATTTTCTCAGTAAATAGTTTCTAAGTCATTATTATAAACTTTCTGTTGGCTATTAATGCTTAGGGTAGGTGAAGTTCTGAGACTACTAAGTTTTTAATGATATTTTATTCTCACATGAGTTATATACGGTCGATAGACTCAGTCTGATCATGTGTGCTGTATTTGTTACAATTGAATGATTGATTCGATGTCTTATAAAAGACAACCTTTCTTGAAGATTTCATTTGTACTTAGTGAAATTAAATACTTTTGTGTTGAAATCTAAGACGTGATTCAATTCTTGTTATTTTTCTATAAAGTATATTTTTGATTGGATACACTTTATATTATATAAAATAGTATAAATATTAAATGCGTATAGTAAAATATTTTCAGATGCTTGAAAGCTTTTTAATGTTTAATATTTCTTATGAGAATTACTGTTTTTGAATAAACTTTATTCAATAAAGCCTATAAATCGCCTCGCTATCATCAAAACCATAAGATGTCTCATGTAAGATGCAAATATGAATTTTTAGATATATTTCTGAAATAATACATAATGAAAATAAATTGTTTTAAAACAGGCATTTATGCGTTAACAAAGTCATTTAAAAACATCGAATAACTGGGTCAAAGGTATTTTGAAATCTTATAGAGGTTTTTAATTATGCGCAAGAAAATATATAAGCTCCGCCCACTTGGTTGGCAAAAACAACCATTATTCTCAGATTGGAGAGCAACGCGCGTGAATTTTCAAAGAATCGTTATGCCTGTAAGTTGTAGTTTTTTAGGGTGCTCAAATAGATTTCAAAAAGGGGGCCCTATTAAGTTGTATAGGTTTCCAAAGGATGAAAATCATCTCATAAAATGGTTAATTCCAATGAAACGATACTTATTGTCCGATAAAACTAAATTATGGCGGCCTTCAGATCATGATCGACTTTGCAGTCAACATTTTGTTGGAGGTAAATAACGATAAATTATTTGGATTCCTTTTAGAGAAAAAATATTGCACATATTGTTTTTTTCAGGCGTGCCATCCCGACAACCTGATCATCCTGCCTATGCTCCCTCCATATTCAACTTCACCAAAAAGAACTCTGCAAAACGTTTAAAAAGAGGTACTAAGAGAAAAAACCCTTCTGAATCAGTATCAGAAGAAGACGAAAACGAACAGACTTCACGGGATGCAGCCTTTGCTCTGCTGGGCTTGCGAAGAGACTCGTCCAAGTCCAATGAAAAAAGTAAAATTTATTTTATTTTTAGCTCTACATAATCAAGTTAGTTTAATCCATAGTCGTTTTGTCATGGTATCTTAAATTTTCATTCCACCAGTTATTTCAATACCATTCATATAATTTAACTTAGTAATATAAATTTTATTTTTTAAAGGTACCAACAAAGGTCCACATCCGCTTGAAGAAAAGTGTATAGATCTGCAGAAGAACTACAATGGCATCCAAAAAGAATGCCTTCGTCTCCTAAAGGAAAATGTCAACCTTAAGGAGCAAGTTGATGTTGCAAAAGAGAGTCTCAAAAGGTTTGAAGAGTTGCAACAAGACCACATTGAGCTGCAGAGAAAGTACATTTGCATGCAGACGGAATACCAGCGTCTCATGACTGAGAACTTTAGTCTCAAACAGGAAGTGGAAGATGGCAAGTTCACTTATAAGAGTCTCAAAAACTGCAATATAAAGGGCTACACAGGACTGCCAACCATGGATGTTTTTCTGTGGGTTCTGAGTCTAGTTTCTAAACATATAAGAACAGTCAGCAGATTGTGTGCTGGTGACCAACTGCTTCTGGTTCTCATGAAACTGAGACTCAACCTCCTGAATGAGGACTTGGCTTACAGATTCAAAATCAGTTGTTCAACTGTTTCAAAAATATTTTCTCATTTCATACCAATTTTAGCGAATAGATTAAGCCTTTTGATTGAATGGCCATCTAGGGAAGTAATAATTAAAAACATGCCGAGGTCATATAGGAATTATTGTAAGGACTGCAGAGTTATAATAGACTGCAGTGAGATAGTGATTCAAAAGCCCACTGATTTTGCTTCTAGAGCTATAACATGGTCTGACTACAAGCACCACAATACACTTAAATTCTTAATTGGCATAACGCCATCAGGCCTAATATGTTTCTTGTCTAAATTCTGGGGTGGAAGTGTCTCTAACGAAGAAATCACCACGAAATCGGGTTTCTACGACTTACTGGAGCATGGGGATCTTGTGCTCGCAGACAGCGGCTTCCTCGATGAAGGAGAACTCTCGTTGCGTGGAGTGAATCTTGCCTTTTCAGAGAAGGATGTCGAGACTGCTAGGGAACAGTCTGGAGCGAGATACCACGTCAAACGCGCCATAGGCAGGATAAAATATTTTAGGATTATGCAAAATGTCTTTTGTATAACCCTGTTGCAACATGCTAATGACATTCTCATCATATGCGCTGCCTTGTCTAATATTATGCCGAAACTTGTTCATTGAACCATTTCCATATTAGTACTGTAAAATGCTAAACTCTTTCGAAAATGGAAAATATTAATTTTTTCATGTCCGAAAATACAAACATTATTTTAAGGAATTCGTATTGTTCGTCATAAACAGTCGAGTTTTTAAATAGACTTAAAAAATTTGTGTGCGAATGAAGAACCAGAAAAACTCTTATTTTCTAAACTTACGCATGCCTCATGAATCTGTTATTTTACGTTATGTTTTGAATTATCCGTGTACATTTTTTGATTGTACATATTTTTTTACGTAAAATGTCTTTACTCCTATTATTTTGCGTTGAACATACAAATAAGTAGGATAATTGTTATAAAAAATATTCGCTTTTCTTAAAATTTCTTTGCACGTCGATGTAAGCTCTGAGTAGAAATTCGCCTTCTCATGATTGTTACTATCAGTTTTAAATCCCTTTAGTAGTTGCTTTTCTCATGGGCATTTCCTTTCTCCACTCCTGGTAATTTTCCGATCTTTGAGAGTTTTTAGGATAAGATGGCCATGATAAGGTTACGCCTTGACCTGGTCACGTACAAAGATGGACACTTGTACACGCGCGTCTTTGAAAATCTGGATAGGATTCTGTCTTGCCATTGCTCATCTTTGCATCAGCTCACGTGATCATTTGTGTAGTGATTGGCACCCGAGGTTCTCCAGACACCACGGGAACTCTAGCGCTAAGCAGACGTCCATAGTGCTCCTTCCAGGCCTTTTCCTTTGAGTTCCCGATGCGTGACGTTTCACCAGCATCGTTCCTTACTGGCAGCTCTACGGTTATGTCTTAGTTTTCTCACCGCATCTTTGAACGAGACGAAAGACTTCTACATTTATTTGTAGCAGTTATAGCTATATGAACAGCTTGTTTGCAGGCACGTTTTGCAGCATTGTGTTCTGTAGGTCTGCCTCAACCTTTGATTAAATTGTTATTTATAAAACATATCTTATTATCATTATATCATAATTATAAAGAAATAAGTTTTCAATTATATATTTGATTAGACAAATAACTAAATATTTTTACATTTATAAGCTTAAATATATTTGATATCAATGAATACCAAAATATATACAGTTAAAAATAATGTTAGTAGATTATAACTCGATTTCACTTTTAATCTGGGCGTATCAAAAAGTGGACTTTTAAAACCTATTGCACAAATGTCTTATAATAATTCCGAAATGTAGACTTGATGTATCAGTTAAATACTTTGTGAATTCACTGAAGTTATTGTGGTGAATTTTATAATGTCTTAATGACTTGAAATGAATTTTTTAAATAACATAAAGGAAAGTCTTGGAAAAGTTTCTATCAGGTGAATAAAAATTTAATAAGTTTTCGATTTGATGATATTTTAAAGTTTTAACATTTTAACTGACATAAAATAAATTGAAATTTTTTTGACAAATATATTTTTTTAAGTTTAAAAGGCCAGAATGAGAACTCAAAAACACCTGAAACTAATAATTTGGAGTATGCAGGAGCTGAATTACTTATAAGGTATTGTAAATCACTAATATTCAATACTCTTTCAAAAATTTAAACTTTATAATTATCATATTATAGTTTTAAAATCTTTGAAAATTCTATTTAAATTTTAAAGATTTCAATCTCATTGGAAAGCTATACACGATGAAAATCGACAATCTGCTGAGCTGGCCATTGTAAAAAATAGTTTTATAAATTATATTAAAACTAATATTTTAATTTGAATAAAAAATAAATGTGACATTCACAAGAAAAGCACATTAATAAAATAGTGAATTCACCAAAGGAGTGTGATCATATGATCCAAGCCTTTCAGCAGAAGACCAAGGAGAATTCAGAGTTGATTGAAAAATTGCAAACTCATTGCAACACATTGCCTTCCATTCTCCATCAGGTCAACACAGCCTATGCTAGATTAAGTAAGCTTTTCTTTATAACAATTCAATTTTAAGGTCTTTTTTTTAAATAACTTTTATTAAGTTAATTTTTAAAATATCAAACACTGATTCCTTGCAAACATTCCACACGACAGAGCACATATCAAATCAGTGTGAGAGCATTGAGAATGACATCACCACCCTTCAGTGTCTTAACATCAAAGTATCAATTAGTATTCTTATCAATATTATTATTATTAATATTTTGTTGTTTTTTTTGTTATTCTATTGCAGGTTTCCAACATGTTCATGCTCATATTAAAATCATTGATCTGGAAATTTTTCCACAATAAAGACAAAACATTCATGCCATCCTAGAAATACATTATTATTATTTTGCTACCATTTATTAATCAATTTAAACTTCTAGACTTACAAGAATATTAATATCATAAAAAATCGAGAAGTCAATTACAAGCATATTCTGCCCCTGAAGGCATCGTATGCAGCAAGAAGGAGGAGGAAGAGGCAGGAGTTTCAGGGACATTCCCTCGTCAAGAAGACTCAGCTTGAAGTCAAGAGGAGTAAGTGGATGGTGAACTTGTGGTGAACTTGAATGTTTCTCTTTTTCGTGTATTGGTTCGAAATCTATGAGCTCTTCATGCTCTTGAAATATATTCATGGTTACGTTTATATTATGACCGATATTATTTATTATTATTTCACTTATTATTTATTATTATTGCACTTCATAAGATGTGGCGTTAAATATTAAATGTGGTTTGGAAGGAGAGCAGCTGGATTCGACTCGGAAGGAAGTGGAGAGGATGGAGGAGGAGGTGCGTCGGAGGGTGCAGGAAAGACATCACACCTTCGAGATGGAACACCTGCAACAAATGCAGATTTACAAGGAGACCGGCGAGATTCCGATATGTGGTTAGGGCTGTTAGTGCTGGTGGGTTTCTAGGTTTCCGTGAATACATCTCATCATGCCTCTGTATTCTTCCACCCAGACGGTCTACAATTGAAAGAAGGCGCGAAGAGTTTGGAAGAAATGCACCTGGATCTGGAGAAGGAGGAGCTGGAAGAGTTCTTGAAAGATGTCAAGGAGGCAGGTGCTGTTCGGATAATTGAGGGTTGTAGCGGCAGTGCAGAGCAGGAAGTGGAAAATGAAACAGATGACGATGAAGGAAAGAGTATATGCCGAGATGCAATTGAAAACTGTGATGTTACTTTTGATATTGACAGGGGTTCTGTTTAAGTAAAGCTTTGTATTTATACTCTATATATTCTGCTTTGAGCTTCTTCCTGAATCTTGTATCTACTGTTTTGCTTCCATCTTGTATTTTTGTGTATTATTATATTTTAAAATGAAATAAATTATATCAGAATTATGTTAAAGTTTGTATTTTAAAATAAAAAGTAGGTTAACATTTAAAAAGTTTAATTTCAGTCGTCTTATCTGATCAAATCGGTTTAAATACTAATGATTTTTATATGTTAACATCATTAAAAGCCATATTTTTTTATATTTTTGAAGAATAATTATTTAAAAAAAACTTTATGTTTACTAATAAAAAAAATAATTGAACACCACTATCTATTCTGTGGTTTCACGAATGTGATTTTATTAATAATTCGAATCCCAAACGAAGGTGTCTGGAACGAATTTATTTAGTTAAAAGATTAAAAAAACATATAAATTAACATTAAAAATGAGCGATCTCAAAGAAATTATAGACAGCCAAAAGTTAAACGAAGAAATAGAAAAACTGAAAAGAGCGGCGACTGGCGATGATTCTTGGAACAATATCGAAGACTCAGAAGCAGGATCATTAATCATTGACAACTGTTCTGACTTGCAAGGTTCTATTACAAATAATTTTTTATGAAATAATTGCTTCTATTCTATACAACTTGTATATTCTATATGCTGATCATTGAAAGATTGGGACAAGTCTTCCAAACAATTTGAGGACCATGACTATGATGACCTGCATTCTGTGGTGAGATCTAAAATTAAATGTCATCATTTGTCTTATGACAAGTATTCCTTTTCATACCCTGCATCAACTCTATAAACATTCCCAAAACCACCAACCACCACAACAGATCAGTGCAGAAGGCACTGACTCGAGTCAATGGATCGATCAACTACTCGATAACAACCAGCAGCAGCAACAAGTGCTGGTGAACCTCTTGTGGACAATTGATGCCATGCTGCAAAAGAACCAGGAGTGCCAGGTGTGCCACCACTCTGTACACACTACTGCAACACACCACTCTGTACACACTACTGCAACACACCACTCTGTACACACCACTGCAACACACCACTCTGTACACACTACTGCAACACACCACTCTATACACACACACACATACAGCATATAAGCTCCTTGTTCTTTTCTACTCATTGAACATAACAGCAACTGATTTTACTAATGCTTGCAACCTCATCTTCACTTAATATACCTAATAGTGCATATATCTATCAAGCTCATCTACACTTAATAAGATCTATCAACAAACTCTCTTCAACCTCTCTCACAGGAGCAAGTGAAGCAAGACTTATCCACATGTGACGGTGATAAGACAGACACTGACAATCGCCAGAGGAACAGAATCTACCATTCTGCACCCTTCTTCAAGGACTCCAGTGGATATGTAGGTGGAAGGAAGAAAATACTTGTTTTAAATATCAAAAAAAGATATTTTAGAAATGAGATTATTTTTTTGTCAAGTTTGCAATTATTAAAAAAACTAAGATTATGAAATATTGGGAGAAACAGGGCATGACGTCTAGTATAGGGTTTATAAATCACCCAGTGTCCAGAAAGAAATGAAGACACGAAAGTGAAGAAGGAAAGGAAGGAGTTCAACCCGTTCATAAAGCCAGAAAAGATGTGTAAGTAATACTACTACCATCATCATCATAACAATCATTAGCATCACATTCACCTACATCTACATCATCATCACCATTACCATCAGCATCACATTCTTCATCATCACACCTATCATAATCATCATTTACATCTTCATCATCTTCATCATCATCATAATCATCATCACAATAATCATCATCATCATAACAATAATCATCATCATCATCAGTTTCCAAGGAGGAGGTGAAGATACTAAGGGATGCAGTGAAGGCTGATGTGAAGCAAAGACTCATCAAGCCTCTCCTACTCAAGTGATGCAATCCTCTGTCTTCTTAGTCGCTCTATCCATGCATCCACTCATTCATTCAGACATTCATTTACTCATTTTTCTTCTATCCACTTATTCATTCAGAAATTAATTTACTCATTTTTCATTCATTCATTGATTCATTAATCATTCATTTATTTGCTCATTCCTCATCCATCCGCTCATTCATTCAGCCATTCATCCACCAATCATCCACCATTCACGCATCCATCCATCCATCCATCCATCCATCCACTCATCCACTCACTCACCATCCACCCACGCATCCATCCATCCATCCAGACAGCACCAGGACCAGCGGAGGCTGCAGGGAGAGTTGGAGGAGGGGGAGAGGCAGAAGGTCGAGAAGAAGCTCCTCCAACACAAGCGAGACGTCGCCAAGATCGCGTTCGTGCCTTCCATAACGTTTATTTGGGAGAAAGAGAATGTTGATTTAAATGATGATAATTATATTTATGGTTTTATCCTCATAATTTAAATATTAATAACACTAATTGTAAAATAATTTAATAATGAATCATTATTGTTTTATCTTTACAATTTAATTATTAATAAAAAGAATAGTAATATTTTGATTAAGAATAAAAAAAATTAAGAATAAAAGTATTAAGATTGTTAATAATAATAATAATTGTTTTATCTTTAGTTGTATATTACAGAGATGGCTTCTAATACTTCAAGCAAATCATTTGCCATCCTGCAGAAACTCCAGCGACCACAAGCAGCAGTACGGCAGTGTGGAGGAGGTGGACGAGATCGACTGGTTGAAGATCTGCATCGTCGATGTCAGCAAGCCCTCACTCTTCATCATCCACCCAATTCTTCAATCCATCCACTCCTTGCACTCATTTATTATCCAAATATCATCCAAACAACCCATCTTTCTTTACTAATCTCGCATTAGTTCACACAGACAAACACACCCAGTTTCACACACCCAGTTTCACACACACACACACACACACACACACACACACACACACACACACACACACACACACACACACACACACACACACACACACACACACACACACACACACACACACACACACACACACACACAGTTGAAGGGAAGAAGAACGGTGGAGACGTGTAAAGCTTTTTGGAGGAATGCAGGCCATCCCAGCTTCAACAGGAAGAAGTGGACTCCAGAAGAGGATCGGTGAGTGGATGGATGGATGGATGGATGGATGGATGGTTGGTTGGTGTGTGGATGGATGGATGGATTGATGGATGGAGGAATGGATGGATGGATAGGTGGATGGTGTGGGGATGGACGGGACGGATAGCGGGTGGGAAGAGGGAATGAATGGATATATGGATCGAAAGATGGATGGATGGATGGATAGATAGATGAGTGGATGGATAGATTGTTAACTTTCATTTTCCATCTATTCAGACGCCTGAAGGAGTTGTTGGAGGAACACGGCAGACATTCGTGGCAGAAAGTTGCATCCTTGCTGCAAGTTAGTGTCTCCATAAGAGAGGAAAAGCTATGATCGAGCTCTAACTATGTTATTAAACTATTTTCAAATATTTGTTTACATTTTCTAAAATTCCTTTTAAATGTTCTATTATAATTGGTAAATCTTCGCAAATACTCACTTTACTTTTCTGAAATTGCTCTAAAATGTCTGACAGACTGGCAGAAGCGCTTTCGCCTGCCTGCAGAGATTCAAAAGCAAACTCAACACCGACAACCTCACGTGAGTGTACACTGCCATGCCTCCTACTTTCCTCCCTCAATGCATTCCTACAACTTTAATGAATTTATATATTTATAAATATAAATGTATATGATTCTTCCCATTTTAGAATTTGTCCCATTTCATATTAATACAAATTCTAGAAACTTTATAATACAATTTTTATCTTTTTTTCCGAATTAAAAAATATTGATACAATTTCCTTCAGTAAATGGAACGAGGGAGAGGAAGAAAAAATGGCGAAGCTGGTCAAGAAGTGCAACAGGCACAGCATTCCATGGAAGAGAGGTCGTCTGTCCCTTCTCAAACAACAACTAACCAACAAATCTCTCTCTTGAATCATTTTAGCATTTTTATATATAAATTTTTTTAATCTTTATACATAACATTTTTAATCTTTATATTTTACAATTTTTAATTTTTAAATTTACTTTTTTTCAGTAACTCTTTTTATTTTTTCAGTAACTCTTTTTAAAATTTGTTTTCAGTAACTCTTTTTAAAATTTGTTTTCAGTAACTCTTTTATATATATTTTTAATTAAATTTTATATCTAATTATTGTTATTATTATCAAGCTATTGTGCATCTGCTGCAGTGGCCATACAGATGGGCAACAGGTCAGCGTTGGAGTGTGAGGGCAGGTGGCATGCTGTGCTGCAGGGTGTCTCAAGGAAGTGGTCCAAAGAACTCGACCAGGTTGACGCCACTTTGTTTCTACTTTTTTCATCTTTATTACGCGCCAAATCGCATGCTAATCAAATCTTTCTTCTGATCAAAAAGTCACAAATGCGAGTAAATGTAACTGTAACTACCAAGATGAAAACTGTAACAAACCCATCATCATCTTTATCACCACTCGCTCATGATCATCATCATCACCCCCTACCCCCATCATCATCATCATCACCCCTCTCCATGATCAATATCATCATCATCATCGTGATCATCATCATCTCCAGCGCCTGGAAGAAGCAGTGCACTTATACGGGCACGACTGGTGCAAGGTGGAAGCGCACATCCCTGGCAAGACCCACGTGCAGTGCAGGGAGAGGTGAGGCCTGGAGGATGATGAGGATGAAGGTGGTGATGGTGATGGTCATGGTGATGATGATGGTTTTGGTGGAAGAATGGCGTATATCATTTTTAGGATAATTTCACAATATATGGATTTAAAACTGGTATTCGTTCTTGAAAAATGTCAGCGATATGCAATAATAAAACCATTCGATATTTGCCTGAAATACGTAATAAAATAATTCTATATTTTTTCGTCGTTCGCTAGGTGGAGCAATTCGTTGGACGGGAGCATAAGGTTTGGCGAGTGGAACCTGGAGGAGGACAGGCTCTTATGGGAGGCTGTGCACAAGAAGGGGATGAGTGAGTGGGGCAGGTGGAGGAAGAGGTGGAGGAAGAGGTGGATGTAGAGGTGGAGGAAGAGGTGGAGGGAGGAGGAGGTGGAGGTAGAGGTGGAGGTAGAAGTGGAGGTAGAGGTGGAAGGAGGAAGAGGTGGAGGTAGAGGTGGAGGTAGAAGTGGAGGTAGAGGTGGAAGGAGGAAGAGGTGGGGGTAGAGGTGGAGGGAGGAGTGGGTTGGTCGGTTGGGAGTGTTGGGGAATGGTTTGAGGAATTAGTAGGATCTGGGCTTATAAATATATTTCAGATTAATTAAGATGGGAAATTTTTTAAACATTTATATTTTTAAGTCGAAATCCTTTGCCACCTCGAAGAGGGAAACTGGTCACGAGTTTCTCGGGAGGTTCTGCCCAACCGCACTGACAATCAGATCCTGCACCGGTACAAGAGGCTGAGCAAGTGGCATCAGGAGGTGAGGGGGGAGGTGAGGGAGGAGGGGAGGGGAGGAGGAGTGGAGTGGAAGGGGAGGAGGAGGGGAGTGGAAGTGGGAGGGGAGGGAGGAGGGGAGTGGAAGTGGGAGGGGAGGGAGGAGAAGAGTGGAATTGGGAGGGGAGAGAGGAGAAGAGTGGAAAAGGAGGCAGTTGAGATGAGGGGTAGGAAAGAAAAGGGTTTTTGGTGGTTTTTGGAGGAGAGGGGGAGGCTGGTTGGAGGTGGATAGAGGAAGCGGGATGGAAGGAAGGAAGATGGTGGAAGAGAGAGTGCTTGGCGATTCGAATTGGTTTGGTTCAATGGATAATATTTGGATTTTTTGGTAAGGTTTAATAATTGTTTACTCCTCTACTAACGAGGATGATGATGATGATAATTGTGCTTTCTAACTAAAACAGAGGAAGGAGATGTTGATGAAGATAAAGAGTTGTTTAAAGAAAGAGCAGGGTGGGCAAAGTGGTGGAAGTGGAAGAGGTGATGGTGGAGGTGGAGGAGGTTGTGGTGGAGGTGGAGGAGGGGATGTTGGAGATGTCAATGGTGTGGGCTCCGGATCAGAAGTACGTAATCGCAACTGTAAGGATGGGAATCCTGGGGTTATTGATGATAATGATGGCGAAAAAATGGTTGCTGATGATGATGATGGTGATGTCGACATAGCTTTGGTGGTGAAGAGAGCAAGAAAACGCAAATGGACGAAAGAGAATGGTTGTGATAGTGATGGTGAGATGAGGACTGGATGGAAGAGAAGATGGAGAGAAAAGCGAAGCGATGATGAGGAGGAGGATGTTGATGATGATGATGATGATGAAGATTGTGAAGAAGAAGAAGATGAAGATGATGATGATGACGATTTTAAAGTGGGCGATAGGGAGGAGTATTTATTGGCGAGAGGTGCTGGAAGAGTGACCAAAGACCGCGTGAGTGTTCACTGCACATTGCATTCATTGCGACACAATCCTGACATTTTGTAGTCTTTTATTATCATAATAAGTATCAGTATCATTATCATAATCAGTATCATTATCATAATCAGTATCATAATCATAATCAGTATCATTATCATAATCAGTATCATTATCATAATCAGTATCATTATCATAATCAGTATCATTATCATAATCAGTATCATTATCATAATCAGTATCATTATCATAATCAGTATCATTATCATAATCAGTATCATTATCATAATCAGTATCATTCCCATAATCAGTATCATTATCATAATCAGTATCATTATCATAATCAGTATCATTATCATAATCAGTATCATTATCATAATCAGTATCATTATCATAATCAGTATCATTATCATAATCAGTATCATTATCATAATCAGTATCATTATCATAATCAGTATCATTATCATAATCAGTATCATTATCATAATCAGTATCATTATCATAATCAGTATCATTATCATAATCAGTATCATTATCATAATCAGTATCATTATCATAATCAGTATCATTATCATAATCAGTATCATTATCATAATCAGTATCATTATCATAATCAGTATCATTATCATAATCAGTATCATTATCATAATCAGTATCATTATCATAATCAGTATCATTATCATAATCAGTATCATTATCATAATCAGTATCATTATCATAATCAGTATCATTATCATAATCAGTATCATTATCATAATCAGTATCATTATCATAATCAGTATCATTATCATAATCAGTATCATTATCATAATCAGTATCATTATCATAATCAGTATCATTATCATAATCAGTATCATTATCATAATCAGTATCATCATAATCAGTATCATTATCATAATCGGTATCAATAGCATTAGAGGTATCATTATCATAATCGGTATCATTATCATAATCGGTATCATTATCATAATCAGTATCATTATCATAATCGGTATCATTATCATAATCAGTATCATTATCATAATCGGTATCATTATCATAATCGGTATCATTATCATAATCAGTATCATTTTTCATACCAAGTGTACACTACATTGCGTACATGCCACAGGTGTACGAGTTCAGGGAACGGAGGTCACGAAAGAGCTACTTGGGTTACGTGTGTGATGATGATGATAACGATGATGATGATGATGATTTCGTATATGATGGTCATGATGGTAGTGTCAAAAGTGAAGCATCGAGCAAGAGAAACGGATTTGAACCCACTGCCACCACCATTGCCACCACCACTGCGTCAAGCAATCACATAAATGGAATTCTAGCTGACACTGGCAGTAAGAAGAAGAGAGGTAGGCCTAGAAAAGTAGTGGTACTTGATGACAGTGTTGTCTGTAGTGGTGGCGGTGGTGGTGGTGGTATGGGTGGTGGTGGTGGTGGTGGTATGGGTGGTGGTGGTGATGGTGTTGGTGGTGGTGTTGGTGGTGGTGGTGGTGGTGGTGGTGGTGGTGGTGGTATGGGTGGTGGTGGTGGTGGTGCTGCTACCTCGAATGGTAGTATAGTTGGAGGCACTGATACCACCACTGCCAATACCAATAATATAGGAGTTGTAAATACAGTGACTGATTGTAAGGAAAATATTTATACTCTTGGTGATAGTAATAGTAACGATAATAACAACAACAACAATAACAACAACAACGGGGGTGGCGTTAAAAGAAAGAGAGGCAGGCCGAGAAAGGTGGTCGAAAATGTTGTCGTTGTTATTGATGACGTGGAAGAAAAAAGTAATAATGCTGATAGTCATGATAATAGTAATTGTATTCGTATTAATACTAGTATTAACGATGATAGTGTTAATAATAATGATAACACAAATAATATAATTAACGATGAAAGTGTTAATAATAATGATAACACAAATAATAGTATTAACGGTTATGATAATAGTGTAAGGAAAAGAGGGAGGCCTAGAAAGATTGTTGAGAATATTATTAATAATTATAACAGTAGTAATAATTATGATATAAATAATAATAATAATATCAATAGCGACAATATTCCAAGGAAGAGAGGAAGGCCTAGAAAGATGGTTGAAAATTATCATTATTATTCTGCTATCAGTAGTGATGATGATGATGATTATAGTCCAATGAACCTTATCCCTAAAAAGAAAAGGGGAAGACCTAAAAAAACTGATAGTGATGGTAATAATAGTAGTGAAAATAATCTTAATAATAAAAATAATAATTTAGAAGTAAATAAAAACAAAAGCACAATTTCAATAGGCGATGTGAGTCTTATAGCACACGATCACGGTTGCTATACCAATAAACTGATAGTCAATAGTGAAGGAGGTGTTGGGAAAGACGATGATGATGAGGAAGATGATGGTAATGATGATGATGGTGAGGAAGATGATGGTGATGATGATGATGGTAAAAGTAAGAAAGCCACAGAGGCTAAACTCGACGGTGTTTTGAGAGAGTTGGTAAATGATCCGTCGTCGTGTGTGTCAGCCTCAAGTTGGTTCTTGGTGGTTCACGCTTGTGGATTATGTGTTGCTGGAATATAATCTTAGAATATTTTATATTCTATTTATAATACATTTTAATGGCTTAGAAAAATGAAATATAATATTAGAACAATCAATCAATCACTAATAATTTGTATAGCGCCCTTTACTAATGGAACATTAGGGATTCCCCTAATTGTGATACATCTTTGAAACTTTAAAAAATGAAATTTCCATCTCAGAGCTGTTAAGTGTTTTGTCCTCGCGTGAAGGGGAAGGTGGCACGGGCAAACTCACGCCTGAACGGAAAGGGAAGTTCCAGCAGCTCTTCTCCGCAGTAAAACCCCGTTTTATTTTGTTTTAATTTCCTTGAACACCATGTCGCAAAGCGGTTCAACTCCACTTAAGGGGATTTATATGCATTTCAGTTTTCACTTTCCCAGAAATTACGACTCAAAGACCCGACATTGAGGAGAGGTCTCTCGATGAAAATTCCGCTCCCATCAACCAGCCAAGCGGCCACCCTGCCATCCCTCCACCCACTCCCTCCCAACATAACCACCACTAAAGCCTTTTTAAAGTTACTACTCGCGAAAAGTTCCTTACGGAAGTCACTCAGTAGGGAATCATCAGCAGCATCATCATCATCAACACCGAATGTTCAATCGTCATTTAAGGAAACTGAGGTTTTTAAGCATATTTTTGCTTATTTGAAAAAATCTGTAAAAAAATTATTCGTCGTATTAAACAGCCATGATTCTACCCCGCTTGTCTCACCACAGAAATACCTGCA
The DNA here is from genome assembly GCA_943735955.1 of Piscicola geometra. Taxonomy (NCBI): domain Eukaryota; kingdom Metazoa; phylum Annelida; class Clitellata; order Hirudinida; family Piscicolidae; genus Piscicola; species Piscicola geometra. The sequence continues at coordinate 8,260,494 of OX030958.1, read as the reverse complement.
GCTCTCAAGCAGGTTTTCATCACTCTTTCTCTGGCCTCACATCCTCTCGAGCATCCCTTCGACCGACCCACCGTCGGACAGTCCCATCCGGCATCAGACACTCCCACCCATCGAACACTCTAGTCTTACAGCCGATCAACCAGTTGATATTTCTTCAGATTTGTTAAAGGCGAAATAAGTCAATTAAGAGAACATTGGCCCAGCCTTCATATTAACATTTTCATGCTTATTTACTTGAAATAAAAGTTAAGTTTTCTTTGAATTAAGAATTGGTTTTAAAAAATAATGATCATAGGGTAATTGCAATCAGTACGATCCAGACATCTTCTCTACAAAGTACAGGTACGTTCATAGGTGGTGCACCAAGATAAGACAAAATCATAAAATGTTAATTATTTATGTTAACCAATCCAACGGGTCTCTTAGCAAATATGCCTCTAACAGGTTTGATTCTGTATTCGATACTGCTTCATTTGAATGCCAATATTTTAAATCACAATTAATCCTACAAGTCCAAAGACTCGAAACTGATGGGCCATTTTAAAATCATTATCGCGTGAACACTTTTCGTATTCGACCTTTAGTAACCCTTAGATCGAGTACAAACCGATTAAACTTTACTTGTTCGATACTGAATTAAATATTTGGCACAGCTTTAACTTGAAATAATTTTAAACAATTAATTTAATAATATTTTTTTAAAACAAAATTGTGATATTAATAAAAATTTTGAATCGAGTTCTATTTAAACCCTGAGTATTATATACCAAGATTATAATGATGTGAACGATGCTGTGAAAATGTTCATAAACGATCAATGGAAAACGATGAGATAGAACTCGCTCTATAGACTATACTACCATGTGTGAATCACACAGCTTCACGTTTAGTTACGTACGTAGACGTGCAATGTCGACATTCTTATGATAGCCTTGAATGATATAAAAGTAATCGTTTTATAAGTGTTTGAAAGAATTTAAGCTCCATTTTTGAGATTTTCATTTTTTAACTTAGTTTAGACGTTTATAGACGACAAGGGTTTATCTTGAGTGTTGCAGTGAAGAGGCGATTGTTCTTACTTTCAGTAAGAACTCTCAGCTCTTGATTTTGAAGATTGTTCAACTAAGACTATAAAGGGATACAAGTTAAAGAATATGTGAATGAGAGTTTGTGACTGATGATCCATTGCGACTGATTTTCTGCTTCTTAACTCAACAAAAAGAAACATCCTGATGGATGGACCAGAATGCATTGCCTATGGCGAAGAAGAGCAATTGGTTAGTCTTCGAACGAACAACCGTGTAAATAAAGCCCTTTTTTAAACATCTTTTTTGCAAGCTCTATGAATCACTGGGCCTAAAAAAGGCTTAGTAGGACAAAAAAACAATTTTATATTCTCAAATTCTTCACGATACTTGCAACTCGCCCGGCCCTCCTCCACACCAACTTCACTCCACTTTTCCAGTGTGCGCAAGGTTACAGGCAAAGTCGTGTCAAATACGTCATCGTCGTCATCCTCTGCATCCTTTCTTTGGGCATTCTGGCTCTTGTCTTCTTCTGGAAGCCCACCTGGTTCCTCAAGATCACTTCCAAAAGATGCAAACTCTCCAGCGCCTCACACGTGCTCGTGAAGGTATAAAAGATAATACTAATTATTATTAGAATTATTTTGAAAGTAAAAAAATAATGGTTTAAGGTTTTAATAATAATAGGAATAATTATTATAGAGTCTTTTAACAAGAATAAAAATAATTATTATAAAGTCTCAATAATAATAATAATTATAACGTCTTCTACATTTCTGGAAAAACGATATTCTTTAAAGGGCTTTGGAGATTTTTAAATGACTTTGCATGTGCTTTCCAGGACCAGTGGAACGATGAGACGGTCGAGGTGGTTAGTATGCAAGAAAGCTCTAAGTATACCAAGTCTAAAATGTGAATATAACTCATACTATTTAATACAGTTGAAAGCTAAGAATTAATGTTTGTATTGTGTTTACGAGCTGCATATTTGAAATATTTATATAAAAAACAGTTTTTGAATCATTTTAATGACGTAATCATAATATTACACATAATCCTTCTTGCAACAGTATTAATTGCTAATGAATATTTAATCTCTGTAAGACTTTATAACAACATCAGCGTCTCATCCTATTCCTCGGTCAGTCACATGTTTTAAAATGAATGCTTACTTACACACAGAAGCATGCTCGACGATCCATTTTCCATCAAGCCCTTCAATCAAATGGTGAAGAAGTCTTAAGCATATATCCATCGCAAAGCAATGAACAATTAATGCAAAAACGAGGCCCGAATAATTAATTAGTGATTTTCGGTAGACATAAAATTTAATTAATGAACAAAATTAATTTTTCAAAAAGCTACTTAAAGATTTGAATTGCAGAGGTTCTTCATGCACAAACAGCTCAAGTTCGTGTGGGTCGATGAGAAATTCTCTCACATACGGTGGTAACCATTTGGGAAATTAAACAGTCTAACACTTTTATTACACTCTTTCAAATATATTTTTATTTGTTGTTTTTTAATTAGAACCCTTTGAATATGTTCTTAAAAAGTATGCGGTGTATTTAATTTAAAAGCTTGCTTGACAGAATGCCTAGGCTCAAATGCTCCTACTTCAAGCTAAATTATGGAGTTTCCAACGACGAAGCCTCTGAAAGGTTTTACATCTAACTATACACTTTAAAAGTTATTTTCGGCTTTTTAATTTAATCTTCTTTACTATTTAATTACTTTTTAATAATTGAATTAAAATAGAATTAAAAAAAGAATGGTATAAGAAATTAATTGCTATTATTTATTAAAATACAGGCTTCAATACTACGGAGAAAACTTCATAAAAGTCACACTGACTCCCATATTTGTCATTCTGATTACTCAGGTTTGTTTGCTCACGGCATTTTAATCTACTGTGTGTTTTATCATTCTTCAATCGTCTTATTGAACCATCATGTCAAACTTCATAACTTCAATGAAGGTGATGCCTTGGGAGATTTCATTTGATTGATTATTGACATTTTAGCTTGATTGCAGTTTTTACGTAGGGATTTATTCTCTAATATTCTTTGAATTAAAAACGATTAACTTTCATTAGTGTCTATTTTATCTTCCATTTTCCAGGTCTTGGGTCCCTTCTACCTCTTTCAATTATTCTCCATCTGCCTCTGGATGTTTGCAGAAAGCTACTACTACTACGCTTGTGATGCTCCTACTTTTAAATTTATTCTTATCTTATAATTCTATGCAGACAAAATTGAAATGAGTAAATAAAATAAAATTATAAAATTATTTTGTAAAGCTTTAAAAAAATAGAATTTGTATATTGACGAGTAATAAACTTTCCCTTCCTCTCCAGCCTGCCTCGTCGTAATGTCCGTCATGAGTATCGCTGCCACTGTTTATCAAACCACTTCGGTACGAGGTGGTGGTGATGAGGAGGAAAGGGAGGATAAGAGTGATGATTATGATGATGGACAGAGAGAATGATTTAAAAAACATTGCTGTAAGGAATAATTTTATCCTTTGGACTCATCATGATTGATTGATTGATTGATTGATTGATTGATTGATTGATTGATTGATCATCATTAAGTCAATAAAAAGTGTTGTGGAGAAAAAATAATGAGTCAAAAACAGCTATTAAGTACAATTATTGTTGCAGTCAACGTTTAAAAATCCCCACAGACAGAACGTAATCTCAAAAAGACCGTAACAGCTGTCGGAAAAGTCTTAGTTTGCAGATCAAGAGCAGGTTTTTAAAATGACTTTGTGATTAAGGAAAAAAATAGTTAAATATTATTTTTTCTTAACTATTAAACAAATAATAAATCGTTCTCAAAGTAGAAAAAACTTTTCACGAATACGCAGGTTATCAGTCCATGAATGGAGAATTTGTGGAAATGTCGACTGACCAGCTGGTGCCTGGAGACGTCATCAAGGTGGGTCTGTCACGTGCTGAAAAAGTTGATGAAAATTAAAATATTTTAAGCAAAAATAAAATAACAAAATGTATTTATTTCAACCCTTAATCGAATTTTATTTTTCTATTCGTTCCTCTAAAATATTGATTAAAACATTATATTCTGGCACCAGTTTTCAGACGAAGGGGGTTTGTTGCACTGTGACGCAGTCCTTGTTTCAGGCTCGATGGTTGTGGACGAATGCATGCTGACAGGTGAGGACATGGTCTTCAATTAAACTCAATTGCTAATCTCCAGTACTACTTAAGTAAAGTATCATGAACACACGCATCCATCACTGTTTCAGGCGAGAGCATTCCGATCACAAAGACGTCGATTCCGTCTGTCGATGACGACTTTGAAGAAAAATTCAACAGCAAGAGCGTGCTGTACAGCGGCACTACCGTGCTACAGAGCAGGTCCTCAGGGAAGCAAGGCGTTCAAGCCGTTGTCATCCGTACTGGTGAGTTTGTTTAAAGCTCGATATATTTCTATTCTCAAATGAACTTTATGTTGCACACATGAAATGAAATAAACAATTTAATTTAAAATGAATCTCCTTTTCAAACTGTCTATTTAACGACCCCAGGCTTCTACACCAGGAAGGGAGACCTGGTGAGGTCGATAATGTTTCCCAAGTCCTTAGACTTTCAGTTCGTGAGGGACTCTTACAAGTACATAGGTGCCTTGGCAGTTGTTGGCTTGATCGGCATGATCTACACCCTCGTCATCATGGTTCGTTCGTTTGCTTGTGAGAGTTTACTTATTAGCCGTTTAAATCATTGTTTTCTTAAATGTTTTTTTACATCTTGTTAAACAAGCTTCAGAAATGTTTTCAAAATGCAGTCATGAATCTTATAAACGAATTAAACTCATTCACAGTTCATCAACGACCTTCCGCTTGAAACGATCATAGTTCGCTCACTGGACATCGTGACGATTGCAGTGCCACCAATCCTGCCTGTCACAATGACCTTCTGCATCGCTGTTTCGCAGTACAGGTTGCGCAAAAAAAACATATTCTGCTTCAACTCCAAGTCGATCATTCTGTGCGGCAGTCTCGATGCTTTTTGCTTTGACAAGACAGGCACTCTCACCGAGGAAGGCCTCGATTTGTTCTGTGTCCATCCGTCTGCTCAAGCTAGGTTTCTTGAATTGATTTATTTCTTTTCGCTGTTTTTTGTTGTTGTTATTTCCAAATGGAAACTAATTTGTATCATTTATTGTTTATTTAGTTTAAGCAATGCTTCACTACAACCCTCGCCAGTTTCACGAAACCGATCACAGCAAAAGCATCAGAAGCTCATAGGAGCAACCCACAGGATTTTGAGAACATGATCACAGCACATCGACACTTCACCGTCTCCATGGCATCGTGTCAATCCATCGTTTCCATCAAGGGAAAACTCACAGGAGACCCGATGGACTTGAAGATTTTCGAGTTCACGAATTGGGTTCGGAAGTAGTCTTGATTTTGAAATGTCATAGTTACCCTAGAAGGTATATCCCATAGTAATTAGACTAATTTGTACCCTACTTTAAATGCTAATGACGGCTTGTTCAACGAACAAACCATTTTTGGAATAATTTAGAAGCAACGTTGTATAATTATTTGACAATGCTAGCTTCGGTTACACCACACTATCCATTAAACAGTTTATTCTAATGAAGTTTTCAAATCAAACAAACTTCAATTACAAATCCTTTAATGAGTTAAAAGTTGATATTTTCCACTTAAACCCAATAAAATCGTCTGCAGGAATTTCTGGACACAGAGAAGACTAACCTCAACACGCCAATATCAGTCAAATGCAAAACGGTTTCTTATTAATACATTTATATTTTCATAAGTAAAATAAAAATTCCAAACACTTAGATGATTAACTATGCTTCAACAACCACAAATTATTTTTAGATTGATCTACTTTGATTTTCGTTTTGAACTAAAAAAAGCAAATATAATAATTTTAAGACTCAAGAAGAATACGGCTTGGCACAGGAATTTCCCTTCAGTTCATCTCTGCAAAGAATGTCCGTCGTGATGTACCATCAAAAAGCAAAAGAAATAGAAAACGAGAATGCCGACGCCTTTTCCCACCATTTCACTGCATACGTCAAAGGCGCTCCAGAAATGATCCGCTCTCTCTGTCTTCCAGAAACAGGTTTTTGGCGTTTCAAATAAGCAAATAAAATAACGTCAAAACTATTGGAAAAAAAACAACTATATCATCAGTTTTCCTTACATTCAAAGTTGCATTCCGTCGATTCACTCAGTCCCTGAAGACTTCCAGAGGGTGCTGGTGAGCTACACTGAAAGTGGCTTCAGGACGTTGGCAATGGCCTGCAAGCCTCTCTATCACGACCTCAACGAAGGTGAAGTAACTTCTTTGTGGCCGAAACTACAGCACCTTGACCGGTTAGAGTTGATCATAAGAATTAATAACAATAATAATAATAATAAATAATAAATATGTTCAAAATATTTTTATATATGAAGATTTGTGTATTATGTTTATGGTAAATTAAATTAATTCTATAAAATCATGTAAAAATTCCTTTATATGTAGTTTTAATATTAATAAACTTTTTACTTTTTCAGAAACCAAGCTGAAAGCTCTTTGACGTTCCTAGGTTTAGTGGTGATGGAAAACAAAGTGAAAGCCGAATCGCCTGCCATTATCCGCAAACTCAAGCAGGCGTCTTTCAAGACCATCATGGTAACTGGTAAGTAAACCATTGTAAAGTCCCTTGATGAATATTCAATTTCCGATATCTGGATACAATATTTCTTTATAATATAAAAATAATTGTTCTTAAAATACTTGTCCCACTCCCACAAACACAATTAATCACCCCTAGGAGACAACCTGCTAACGGCATTGAGCGTGGCTCAAAAGTGTAATTTCTTCACAAAGCCTGTCTTACTAGCTTCCATCGTCTCTGAAAATTCTAAACTGAATCCAGTTTTTTTTAATACTCAAGAATTAAAACAAGTCACTCCAGACTTCAAGGTTCTTTAAATGAGACACAAATTAAAGCAAACAAGTCATAAACTAAATTCCAAGAATTATGTTCTTAGATATCCACTTCAAAGATGACACTTGAATTTTGTCTACAGAGTTCTACAATTGAACTTCTTAGCGAGAATGAGGGCCCCACAGACGATTTTCACATCGCCATTACCGGAAGCATGTGGAAACACTACAACAAACACTTCCCCCACCTCATTATGCAGGTTTCCCATTTTTACAAACTGTTCTTCTATACAACACACTTAATTTTTTTGATAAAAATACTTTTAAATTATATTCTCAAAGATTTTTTTCTATATTCTCAAAGATTTTTTTCTATATTCGAATGATCTAGCTAGTGGTGCAAGGAGTGGTCTTTGCGAGGTTTTCTCCTGACCAGAAGCAACAACTCATTCAAAAGCTTCAATCGATTGGGTACGCCATAACTCAAGAACTCTGCTCAATATAATAAATAGAATTAATTTTTCTTCCCACAAAAACTTTTTCCAGTTACTACGTGGGCATGTGTGGCGACGGGGCGAACGACTGCGGAGCCCTGAAGGCTGCTCACGCGGGCATCGCCCTCTCAGACACGGAGGCTTCGGTCGCTGCTTCATTCTCCTCCAAGGAATACAACATTCAGTGTGTCGACAAGCTGGTCCGGTGCGTGCAAGAGAGTTGTTGTAATCGGCAATTGAATTAGCTATACCGGTAGAATAACATGGTTAGGAATAAAGTAATGGCTTATTTTCTTTGCAAAGTAAAAAAAACTTATCCTTTAATCGTCTTTTATATATTTCGTTTTATTGCGTTTCACAGAGAAGGCAGATGTGTGCTGAGTACATCATTCGGCATTTTCAAACTGGTCACCTTCTACAGTCTTCTGCAGTTCCTCCTCGCCCTCATCTTCGCCGGTGTATTGTGGTTATGTGGTGAATGGTGTTGTTGTTGTGAATGGTCTTGTTGTTGTGGTGGTTTTGTGGTGGTGTTGTGGTGGTGTTGGTGTTGGTGCTGTAGTGGTGTTGTTGGTGTTGTGGTGGGGGTTTGTTGGTGCTGTGATGGGGGTTTGTTGGTGCTGTGCTGGGAGTTTGTTGGTGCTCAAGTGTTACTGTCGTATTATTAGTTTTTGGGTTATTTAAAGTTGTTTGAATGTTATTAGTGTTCTAGCTTTTTAATAAAAATGTTAAAAATCGTTTTAGGCATTTCTTATGTGATATTTATATAAGAATATTCAGAAAAAACTCATTTAGAACGATCCTTCACTACTCTGTGTGATTGCTTTAAACTATGTTGTTCCAATTGCACAGGAAGGCTATTTCAATCTGCCAATAGAGAAAGCTCAACACGAAATAGCTATACTGTCAGACTTTCAGTTTCTGTATCAAGACGTCTTTTTGAGTATACCAATCTTCATCGCTTGTTAGCAATGAATCTTTGAATCATTAAATAATACATATTTCTTTCAAGTTGAATTCAAGAAACACTCATTTTTAAAGAATAAAATAAATTCAGTAATTGATTTAAGGTAAGTTTTTATTTTCCTTCCAGTTTGTTTAGCTTTCCGGCACGATCAGCTTGTGAATCAAAAGCCTCCCATCAGCCTGGTGGCACTTACTCCCCTCTTATCCATCTTTTCCAGCATTGCACTCAGTCTAGCCACCATGCTCTTCGTTTTCTACCACTGCACTTACCAGCCCTGGTCCGTTATTTTGACATTTTAAAAATTAATTTATAAATACATTTATTTGTATGAATAAAAAACTATAAATATATAAAATAATAAGTTTGTCTAACAACATCTATAGATTTTTGATAAATATACACTCATAATTTCATAATTGGAATTACCAGAATTTTGTTCAAACGACCTATTCCTGTATTGCGCACTAAACAATTCAAATCTCTGCAGGTACGCATCAGACCCGGTGACCTACAGACTGAGTTGCACCTACTTGGTGGCGATGCCGATGATTGGCAGCATGGCGGTTGCCTACATGAGAGGCCCTCCTTTCCAGAAATACTTCTTTCTAAATTGTACGAACATGTGATTTTCCGATATGATTAGTTTAGTTTAAAATTTAATTAGTATTAAAGATAGGAAATAAATGTTTAAATATTTCAACCAAAGTAATTTATCTTTTTACTAGCGCTTTTGTCTTTGATAAAAAGCGCTATATAAATTTATTTGATTGATTGATTTTAATTTTTTTGTATAAACTATCTAGACTTTTGATAAATTCTCTTCAGACTGGTTCCTTCTGGTGCTACTGCTCACGTCGGCAGGCAACTATTTGACCATCATGTTATCAGACGACTGGTGGGCTGGAGTGCTCAAGGTGCCTTTTTAATGTATTATTTTGTAGCTGTTTAAAGAGTTTATAACTGCATGTTGATTATATTATCAAGTTATTCACTTCTTTAGTGGTTTTTAAAATTTACTCCACCAACTATAAAAAAAGTCTGGATTTATATTTTCTAAAATTGAATATTCAAAAGCTATATTCTTTCTTCGGCAGATGCGCATGCCTCCTACCTACAGCTACAGAGCCTTTATCGTCGCTGTCACTTTCGGACACTTCTTCGCTGCCCTCATTCTCGAAGTGAGTCTTGTCACAAACAATTTCCCCTTTAAAAAGCCATTTTGTGATTTTTTTCACTAATGCGAAATGCTTGAAGATTATAAAATTCAATTTTTTTATATTAATCAATAATAACATTTAAATTATAAACTACTTTATAAACCCAATTTATGTACTTTTTCTAGAAAGTGATTCTTGAGCGGTTAATAGAAGACAGACTACAGCCCTACTTGTCGAAAAGGTTTTTTGGGAGAAAAAAAGAATACGAGAAGATAAAAGACGAATGGAGGGAGAGAAGGATGGGTGATTGGGAAATACGGAATACTGGCTTTGAGAGCTTCATGGCGAACGAGGCAGATGTTGACAACTTCGTCGGTAACGATGGTTGTGATGTTGTAAAAAAAGATAAGTCTGGAAGTCTAGATGAAATAAAGATTAAAGTTAAAGATAATGAAACTGCAAAACATGGGGGTTATATTAACGATGGGTTTATCATGAAAAAACTATAAAATATTATACACTGTATAGGACTTGGAAGACAAATTCTGTAAAATTGTCATTGTCAGGTATAACTTTGGTGAAATTTTATATAAAAATATTAAATATAGTAAAATTCAACATTAATGTGTTTTTGCACTCAAAGTTCTCAATTGGTGATATTCTCTGAAATATGTTTCTTAAGTCATATACCTAATGTGGGCAATATCATCATAACATCATTCTCACTTTATTGGTGCTATTTGTTTTTCATAGGTACTGTATTCACTTGAACTTTAAAGCTTTCTACTAATGGCTGTACTCATCAGATCAGATCTAATCATTTTACAAATTCAATTGCTCGGCTTTTTAACATCCTTGGAATGATTTTAATAGATCAACGATGAAAAATGATTTTGTTTATATCATTGTTTATTAAATCAAAAATACTTTTTAAAACAAGGTCTTAAAAATAAAATGCATTCGCAAATTATTTCTAATGTTTCACGCTAAAATACAACAGTACAACAATTATAATTACAGTTATCTAAAGGCGTTCAGTCATAGAGCACCTTAGCTTTGAGTAATCCTGCGTCAATAATGTCGCAGGATAGCGTAGCCGCGTGGTTGGTCTTATCCTGCGTCCAGATTTTAGCGAGATACTTTTAACAATATTTTTTATTTATTTATTAATATTTAGTGAAGTTTCGTAAAATAATAATAATAAATTTATTCTTTGTTAAATGTTTTTTTATATAATCCGTAACAATCATTGAATTTTCGTAAACTTACCAAAATATTATTATGAATTTATTCCCAATTAATTCATAACTTAAAATTACAAATTCACTAAATTACTAGATTATAAAATCTGGACGCAGGATAACATCAACCGCGCGGCTACGCTATCCTGCGACAATATTGACGCAGGATATAATCTTCGAGCATCTAAGCCACTTTCAAATTCAACAGCCACTCGTTAATAAAAAGGCTTCAAGTATAGTGAGTTTTTGAGAAGGTTGACGGACTTTCGAGGAAGATGGCAGGAACCAAGCCCTTGTCACTAGTGCCTTTAACCTTGTCAATTTATTAAACTTTGCTTAACATGCATTGCATATGATTACGAAGGTTTTGGAAATATTTAATCCATGAAAATTGTTATTCAAAAATAAATCAAAAACAATTTCAGCGTTGAATGGTTAATAAGCCGCAAAATGTGCTCAAGAAATGCAACGTTCATAAGACCTTCCCAAGGAAGTATCCATTCTCCATGACGTCTCCAAACGTTTCGACGAGGTCTCCCGTACTGAAGGAAAGCTCAGTGTATGAGCGACCATCCACCTCCAACTGTTGACCTCGAGATGTGAAGTCGAAAAATGCGACAAACTAAATGGTGGGAAATTGTGTAGTGGTTTGGGCGGTTAGAGGATAATGAATTGGTTAGGTGTCAATGAATTGTAGTTTAAATCAGAATAAATCTTTTTGAAAGTGTGATATACTGTTTTTTTGAGAAATTGTAAGCTTATGTATCAAGAAGTCATCAAACTATTTTCTTTGGCAAGTTTGGCTCTTTAGTTTTCGGTTTGGTTGGAACTACTGAGCTTTTAAGTTTCAACTTGTCACCAACTGGATTGATTAAACCAAAAATTAACTTTCTGTTTTATAAATTCGAAAAAATTAAACTGCCAATCCATAAAATCAAAGACATAGTTTTCGAAAAAATACCAACTGGGTTTTGGGACTTCACTCGCCGCATCTGTGAAGTCTTCTTTATTTTTATGCAGTCCATGGAGAATGATTTGAGCAGGGACCGACAAGCGACCCTGCGAAGAGACTGAGTGGAGAGAGAATGTGGCGGGAAGGCTGAGAAAGGAAGGCAGTTCATATTCGTATTTGTACTGCTTTCCAGCTTTTTCTTTGATTAATGCCTCGTTTTTCCCGTCAACGAATAACTGCAGTTAAATGTATTTTGAGTTTAAATCTGAGTGAACTGAATAATTTATGAATAGATTTTAAATGATGATAAATTTATTTCGTATTTTTTTCCGGCTCTAAAAAACAATGAATTTTGTAGGAAATGTCTTATTTGATAGTAAAGCTCAAAATGAACCAAATCAAATAATTGACCTGACCCGAACAGAACTGTTTCAATAATTTCAAACTTTAAAACTCCTCCAACATTTCAAAAGTTTTAGATTATGACTAGATCAAAAGTTCAAATTATATAAAGTATTCTAAGTAAAGCATTAAATGTGAGAAAAACTAAATAAAAATATATTTTGATTGATTTCTTCTTATAGATGTAAGCCAAAATTATTGTTCTGTGGGAGAGTTGGGATGGTTAGATTGGAAAATATTCAACAATAATCAATGCAAGCAAGCTTAATTGAAGGACATCTTAAGACTTAAATATTTGGTATAATAAGTAAAAAAGACTAAAAATGCTTTAAGAAAGCGACCGCCACCGTTCAAGCAATCGCTTAAGAATCAAACTCTAACATAGAGCTTCTATTAGAAGCATTACTTAATTAAAGCTATCTGAAATTCTGTAACAATTTAAATTATCTTGGAATAATAGTGAAAGTATTCGCAAGTTTTCTACCTCATATCCTGCAATGGAAGACCGTTCAATCGGTGGTTCCCAGCAGAACAACAACCTCTTTCTACTATCCATCCTCTCGATCTGAAAGTTCTTGGGCGGCGGTAAATCTGAAGACCAAGTATAGATTAATTTAAAATAATACATTTTAAAGATTTGAAATTTTGATCATTCAAAAAACACTGAAAACAGGAAAGAACGAACCACTGAAAGGACTGAACGAAGATCCGGGGGGATCGTCAAAAAGATATTTTCTGGAAAGATTGAGTCTTGAACTGTTGAGACTGGCAACAGAAGCAGGTTTATACGCTGTAGTTCTGCTGCCTAGAACGTCTGTCTTGAGAGATTTGGTGAGCAAAAGGTGGGAGTCTGAAGGGGTTTTGTTGTTATAAGTGGATGTGGTGTCAATCAGAACTGAGTTCCTGTTCAGGCCGTAATGGAGTGGAGAACGAAGTTTCGAAGGCCTTGTTGGAATGTCGTAGTTTGTTTTGTCTTTGAAATCCTTCAAATCAGGCTGGTCGAAGAGTGAAAGGAGTTTGGAATTTGGTTTCATGTTTGCACCGCTGAATGCGTTGTGAGGTTTAGAGGAACTCGAATCGTTTTCAAGCGAGCCCAGTAAGTCGTTGTAGCTTTTGCTTCTTTGGCCGAGGTTGTTGTCGTTGGAGAGGTCAGGGAAGCGGTCCCTCAGGTGGTTGAGAAGATCGTGCTAGTAAGGCGATAGGCATTACATTTTTAATTTAACATTTTAATATTTATAAACGCATTTGAAAAATATTGATCATGATTATATGAAATTAATTTAGACAAAAGCATTTATTTATTTTTTTATGTGCCATTTTCCCAGACCTCTAAGCGGTCAACGTGATCAATGGTAAGAGGAGACAAGGGTCTTGGCTTGTCTTTCAGAGATTCTTCCACCATTCTTTTCAGCCCCTCTGGTGGCTTGGAACCATTTCGTGCCTGGCTCTGCATCAGAGCCTCTAGAAGGGCGTTCTTGAAAGTTTGCTTTTATATTGGTTTAGGTTTTGGAAGAAGACATTTTTTTTAAATCCATAAAATAATAATATAGATATTTTAAAAACTTTAACAATTAAATTAGAGCATATTAAAATTATTTTATGGAACTTGGAAAAATGTATAACTTTTTCTTTGATTTTTCTGTTGGCAAGACCTATTTTGGCTTTCAAAGGAGCGACGGCGGTCTGCAATCGACTTGAAACGTCTCTCAAGTCATTGTACTGAAAAAAGGGTTTAAACTTTTTTATTTAAAGTTTTTTTAAATTCATTATTTCCCATTTCAAAAGCATAAATAAATTATATGAAAATAATTTTCTTCTAAAAATATAAAATACTTTTTTCTTGAGCTGCTGATTAGCATGGGGGTTGCTTCCATTCTCAAGAAGCTGATTGTTAAGTCCCTCGTTGATCTGCATCAGCCTGCTCATCTCTTGCAACAGAGAATTTTCATTTTCTGGCTGGTGGTTACAACAGAAAAGATTACTTATGAGTGAAAGTTAAAGAATTAATTCGATTGAATTTAAGCTTGATTAAATAATAGACATCCTTGCAACCTGGTCCGTCTTCGGAAGCCCCATTTCCTCGGCTCTTCTAGAAGCCTCGCCGATCCTATTGTTGAGGCTGTTTATCTCCGTTTTAAGATTCCCAATGATTTTATCCAAGCCCCCTTCTCGCTTCTCAAACTCTTTTACTTTTTCGTCTGAATTTGCAAGCTCTTGTTCCTTCGAGGATTATGAAAATATTATTAAAAAAATATTTCATGAAAATCTTCAAATAAATGGAGTAAAAATATAAAAAGTATTTTAAAAATTATATTTTCAAAAAATTTCTTGCAAAAGTGCTTCAACAAATTCACTGCAACCTTCTCCATAAGTTGTTGTTTGGCGTGGTTGAGTTCTCTTTCGGCAGTGCGCAGGTCTTTCAGAGTGTCCTCGAGCACCTGCTGCAGTCGCTGGTTGTCCCTCAGAGCATGCTGTTCTGTCGTCACCACGGCACTCTTCAGCCGCTCCAACTCGTCATCGTTCACTTTCTTAGGGAAGAGTCAAAGGCTTAAAAATAATAATGGTTAGCTACTTTATAAGATACCGAACACTAGTTGATATACATCATATGTATTATTTTGATTAGCTTTCTTTTTTAGTTATAACTTTTTAATCGCGTCAATAAAGAGCATTGGAAGCAAACTTGGGAGCTCAAGTTCTCGAGGTCTCTGTTTAGTGAGTCGTTCAGCTCGAGCAGCTCATCAGCCTCTGCCTGTTTCTCTTCCAGTTTCGAGACCAACGAGTTTAACTCATTTTGCTGTAGAAGATTACAACCACATGAATTGAAAATAAAATGAATACTTTCAACAAATAATTAAGGTCGATCGATTTGTCAAATCATAAAGAAATATGAATGTAGAAAAACTTTTTTTTCAAGCTCATTCTCTAATTTCAGTATTTCTTCTTGCAGGATTTCCATATCACCAGCTATTGCCGACTCGTCAATCAAGTTTTCTTGCACCGAAACATCCACTCTAGAAAGCGCTTCGGTCTGACTTGCCTGGTCCTTTGGCGAATAAGTATTTAAGAAATAATGGCTAGAAGTTCAAATGTTGCTAGTGTTGAAGTTGAAATCACTTTAATGAAATGAAACTTCGAAAAATAAGTTATAAAGTATTTCTACTTTATGGACTTTCTAGCTTTTCTTACTCAAGCACCTGCTTTATACATTTCATGGGAATTCATTGCACACTACTGAATAATTAAAATCATTGATTTCTACCAAGAAATCTAGCTTTAGTGTGCACAAACTAACTCAAATTTATTCTAAAATCTTCAATGTTTTTAAAAGTAGAATACAGAAAACTATTCCTAATCAACCAGTCAACAACTACTGATCCACTAACCACACATTTCCTGTTGGCTAGATTCACTTTTTCCACTTCAGCTTTTTTCTTCACCACCTCCAAGTCACTCCTGAGTGCCTTCAAATCCTCCAGACACCTTTCATGATCCTTCATCAGGCCTTCGTACTGCCTCTCTTTCTGCTTCTTACTCTCCCCCTTTGTGGTTGAAAGAGAGACGTGCATGGAAAAGGATTTAAAGCTTTTTGAATAAATAAATAAAAGTTTTGAAATTAATAATTAAAATATAAAGATTAGATGTAACTTTGAAAATCATGAAAAAACCCTGCCTAACAACCTCGCTTTCCAGTTGAGAATATAATTCTTCATTTTCTCTCATCAACTCATCCATCTGCCTGCACACGTCATCGTCAAGAGGCGCTTTCTGGTCCACGAAGTTAACGTTCGTGATGTCAGCATCTGTATTGGTGCCTTTGTTGTGGTGTGGAGGAGGCAGTGTGGAGGTTGCAGCGTTGTTGGTTGCTGGTTTCGCAAGCGGAATCGTCATGCTGGCTTTGTCTCTAACTTCTTTTGGTCTTTCTTTTGCTATTAGAGCCGGTCTAAGAACTTCCATCACTTCTTCAATTGACCCAGTGTTAGTAGCTTTATCCCTAATCACTGTCTTATTGGCGGGGTTCCTTCGATCCAACGGGTGACCCTCTCCGTAAAAGTCATCTTCGTTGTGCAGCGGAACGTAGAAACTTGTGGGCGGTTGCTTGGAGAAGGGAGGAAAGATTGCGTTTTTAGAAGATTTTTTGTTGTCCGTCGGTTCAGGCATTGGAAAGACCACAGGGTCAGTACCTGTAGAAGTGAATTCTTTAGGCGGATCTTTTTTCACCGTATTTATTTCGAATTCGTTGTGAATTTTGGGGTTGTTTGATGGAGGTTTTTTGCAGTCTACTTCGTCTAAAGGAAACGAAGTAGCATTCTTGAAGGGCTTTTTGCCTCCGTTCAAGTGCAAGTTGCTTTGGACCACTCCGTCAAAGTCGTCAGTGTCGTATCCCTCGTTGTTGCTCAAAACTTCTCTAAGCGTGGAATTGTTGCTGTTGTTGTTGCTGTTGTTGTTGTTGCTGTTGTTATTCATGAAGCTATCATCATTGTTGTTTTTGTTGCAGCTGTTCATGAAGTTACTTTTATTGTTGCTGTTCATGAAGTTGCTGTTGTTGTTGTTGGTGTTGATGTTGTTCAAAGGGTCTTTTGGTGATATTTGAGTGGTTCTAGTGGGAACTTTTTTGTAGTTGTAGTGTTGTTTCCAAACGCTATGAAATTGAGTTTGTAATAATAAGGAAAGTTTGGATATCTACATAAAACATTAAAATTTCAATAATAAAAAAGTAACAAATATGAAAAGCCATTAAATTACCTTTTTTAAATTTAAAAACATCCTGAATCAATCATTTTCTATAAAGCTCATCTATATAACCACGATCTAGTCCAACACTCATTCATCAAATTCTCCCATCCCATCCCACCCACACAACCTATCCACCAACCCACACAAGCCATTCTTTCACACAACCACCTACACATCATCGGTCTGGATATCGGTGTCTCTCGATGACTTTGGCGACTTTTTGTGGTTTGAGTTGGTAGCCATCGAGCATCCAACCACCTCGAAAGAGGGCGACAGTCTGTACGTGCCCACCTGCTCTTGCTCGGAGAAGTTGTCAAACTCCGCAACCACCGCCAAGTCGTCTAGGTCGGCTTTTCGTTGGAGGAGAAAAGGATTTTAATAATATGAATACTAAAATTATTTTATATCAATATTTTTTATAATTTGTTTATTTATTATTATTTTCTTATTGTTTCTAACCAGTGATCTTGAAGCTCAGCCGGGTTTACGCCGCATTAATATTCGTAGTTTTATTGTATTGTATTTGATAGCATGTTTTCGTAAAAAATTAAATCGCTTAAAGTTTTAGTCACAGAAAAATCTTTGTTTTTGGATGTATAGAGGTTTCAGTGTTATAGTCTATAACTTATAGATGCAGGCTCAAAACAACAATAAAGTCATATGACATTGCCCACTCTTTTTAAGGGTATTAGTAAGACACTAACATGTGAGTGATCCGTCCCTCAGAGATGACAAGCTCATCGTGTCAGAGTCTCTTGCGTGACCAGGTCGGTAGAAGTCCATTTTGACGAAATAATTCACAGTTAGTATTGAACTATTTTTATTATTATTTAGTTGTAATTTCTGCAATCTTTTGCCGAATTTGATTTAAAATGCAGTTTTGCTTGAACATGAGAAGTTAGCTGGATTACATGCAGGACCTAGCTAGATAACTTTTATATTTACGAGTTCAACAACTACAAAATGTGCAGTCATTTTCGAAAACTAAAACACGAGACTGATACATATAAAGAATTTATAAAAAAATAATGTATTAACTACATTCAAAAACAAAACTGAGCTTATCAACTTTTCCTAAATCCTACCTACTTAGGGCCTTGTATGTACGCACAGTAAATTATTAATCATCCCGTACAACACCTTGCATCTCCTGTACGAGCAATCGATTTCTTTAAACTATTACGATGCTGTGCACTAATGCCTATTATTGTGTATGCGAGGAGAAAAATCTCCCATAAACTTATTATTATTATTAAATACATTTCCAGAGTTGTGTTTATTGGTTCATTGCGAGAAAAAAACATTCTTGAAATTAAAATCAATTAATGATGCTCAACCACTAGTTGTCTGTAATGTCGAAGATGAAAAGGTAACAACTTAGATACAAACACAAACGTCAGAAAGCCTAAGAAGAGACCAGTGGTGATTATTCGAAAGAAAGCTCGGGTACAAATCCTGCACCTTTGTGTTATCATCTGGTGCAAGTTCCTCTTAATTCTCTATGGGGATAAACTGCCAAGTATCGTAAATCCAGTCCGTTATAAACAACATACAACCCCATTTGATGTCCTTCCTAGTAGCGAATAAGACCTAAGAGATGCACCGAATACCGCTTGAAATACATAATGCAGACGAGAATTCCTAGGAGCTCTCCCACGCCACCAATCACAAACGCCTCTTCAGGAGTGTGGAACTCTCACACACATCCGAGGAAGAAAGTCACCCATCTGCAATCTCCGACACGACACCCTCAAACCTCATCGACACACGCACAGTTCCTCAGGGACGCACGCATGCAGCCTCAGTTGAGGTAGAAGCCAGTCTGGATGGTGGCGTCGAGAAGGCGTTTCTTGAGCACTTCTCTCGAGGAGTACTGCGGCAGTTTGAGGTAGTGCAGACACGTGTTCACCGAGGGATAGGCGTTGTCATCGCAGTCGACCTTGCGCACCACCGTCAGACGCGGATGCAGGTTCTGCAGGCCACCGGGAGGCAGACTGGAACAGCCGGTGGTGAAGCGGAGGAACGCCTTCCGCTGCTCAGAGTCCATCTCGACCAACACCTCTGCCAGCATCTGAAACGTCGAGCTGTGGTGGTGCAAGGGTAGCCGAGTGTGCAACGACTCTCGGCTTGGTCAATAATGGAAGGTCCTAGGTTCGAGTGCAAGCAATGCCCTAGTAACCCAAAGGTGCAAATGAAAATATGCAGCCTAAGTGGTCTGGAAGCTCGTTCGGGTTATACGCCACTATAATAATGCTCGTCACCATTATTATTATTACTGCAAGAGGACGTAGCGAGAATTGTGTGAAAAAGTAGTTTGAGACTTCCGAACGCACCTCTCCTTGTTGTAGCCCAGCTTGGGCTCGGTGTGGTTGATGATCTCCTCAACACTCCAGCTGGGCGTCTGCTCACCGCACATGAGAGAGCGCAGTTCGCTCGAGTTGAAGAGGTGCAGGTGACTCATCGGGAAAACCGAGTCAAAGCCCGCTGAATGGATTAAACGAACAAATAAAGAATCCTTTAAAAATTAATATCTAAACAATATTAAATGAATTAAATTAAATATTATATTAAATTGTAAAATTGTATAAAAAGTCAAAATAAAAAATAGAAAAAAAAATCAGAATAAAAAGTATAAATAAATAAAAAAGATAAAAAATTAAAAAGGAGAAAATAATCATAATTAAAAATAGAATGATCTGAATGGAGACCCCTGAAGGCGAGCAGCTGCTTGCGGATGCCAGAGCGGAGGCAGAAGTGGTGCACCAAGTCGATGAAGGCCCCTGCGTTGGAGGCTGTCACTGCCTGTTGTGGTGGTGGAGGTGGGGAAGAAGGGGTGGGAGGGAGGGGGGGGGGGGGGGGGAGGGTTGAGTGGTGAGTAGGTGATTGAGTAGTAGTCGTCGTGGTGAGTGGTGGTGGGTGAGTGAGTCGTGGTGACGGTGGAATACAGTTAGTCGATTGAATAGTGGATGAAAGTTTTAAAATAAAAAACTGAAACTGAATTTAAACCAAAACGGAATGCAAACAACGATAAACCAACGGTTGCTTCTCCATGCGGCTTGAGCGGGTGAGCTTTGTAGGGAAAGTCTTTCGAGGGCGGGTCAAACACAAAGGTCAACCTGTCAATGATAAATTAGGTCAATGTCAAGATTAGTTTATTTTATATCAAATATTCTATCATCCTCATCATCATCACCACCATGCTCATAATCATCATCATCTTCATAACCATCATCATCATCATCATCATCATCATCATCATCATCATCATCATCATCATCATCATCATTATCATCATCATCATCATCATCATCATCTTCATAACCATCATCACCATCATCATCGTTTATATAGAATATTCCAGAAATAATTCAATCCAACGAACCCTAGGTCTTGAAAGAACGCCTCATTTACTCGCGCATGTCTGGACTCATCATCATCATTATCAGCACCGTCGTGATGATTATCATCATCATCATCATCACAGCCATGAGACGACTTGGTGTTTATTCGTTCGAGCATTGCTTTCAACTGCTTCATGAAGCTGACCCTGTTGCATGGTGATGATGATGGCGATGGCGATGATGATGATGATGGCGATGATGATGATGATGATGATGATGATGAAACAATGATGATAATAATAATTATATTGATAATGGCGATGATGATGATGAAACAATGATGATAATGATAATTATAGTGATAATGGCGATGATGATGATGAAACAATGATGATAATGATAATTATAGTGATAATGGCGATGATGATCAAGATCACGGAAAGGATGGAAGTGTGAATACGAACACGTCATCATCAAAGCAAAAACCCCTCTGATATCCCTCAATACAGACGATGTTAGTAACAACTCCGATTCATGAAACAGAACATGACAGACAGATACAGACAGAAAGACACAGACAGAAAGACAGACAGACAGACACAGGCAGAAAGACACAGACAGAAAGACAGACAGACAGACAGACAGACAGACAGACAGAAAGAAAGACAGAGACAGACAGACAAGCACCTGTGTGGCAGGATGTGTGTGAGGTCTTCGAAGGAGAGCAGGTCATCGAACCAGGGTTTGGTGGGAGGAGGAGGAGGAGTGGTGGCATGTGTGGCGTGGTAGGCGAAGCTGTTGACGGCTGATTCGGTTGGAGTGAGATCATCATCAGGAGGCGAGAAGGAAGAGGAAGAGGAGGGAGGGTGTGGTGGTGGGATGTTGAGTTGCAGGTGTGCTGACGGCTTGATGCCTGCTGCATTGGCGGGTGATGATAACGATGAGGATGCTATGAGATCATTACTCGAAACAGCAGCAGCAGTAGCAAGAAACTCAGCAGCACGGCTCGACTGCTGAGGAATGGACGAACGAGCGAGAGGTGCTTCGGTGCTGGCGTTGGCAACAGCAACTCCATCGAAGGAGACGGGAAATCGTGCGGCGGCAGACGATGACGAGTGCCGCTTGAAGCCACCGAGGCACATGAGTTTCAGGAAGGCGTCTGAGAGCGGCATGTCAATCAGCCTGCCGTCCTGGATCGACTTGGCGAGGAACGACCCAAGAAAGTGGAAGAGTTCCTCGACCTTGTGGATGCCCTCACAGTCCTGCGGCAGTGGCGCTGGGAAGAGACCGCCCTTGCAGTGCACGTACCTCGCCTGGAGTGCAGCGGGAAGTAAGTGAATGGTGTTGATGATGATGTTGTTGGAAATGATGATGATTTATTATGGAAATGTACTTTTTTTATATAACAAATTCCATCGCAAACCTTTTCATGATCACGATCATCATCATCATCAGCACCGGCAGCAGCGTGACCATCATGGCCATGATCACCATCATCATCATCATCACACCACCACATGTTGAGGCCCTTGCGTTGGAGGTGCAGGGCGACCAGGGTGTAGAACTCCAGAGAAGGACCCAGACCCGTGCCCTCCTCTCCCTTGAACTCGATCTGCGATTGGTCCAAACTATTTCCTCATCATCATCACAATCAATAACATCATCATAATCATTACCCCCACTATCATCACCATCATCCTCATCATCATCATCATCATCATCATCATCATCACCAACATCATCCTCCTCATCTTCATCATCATCATCACCTCGAGAACAGCCTTCCTGGAGGCGTGGTGTTTGAGCACTTGCATGGCCCATGGCAGCAAGTGTTCCCCTCTGGGAACAGTCACCCGCTCGTGCTTCAGTCTGCCCACCCTGTTCGTGTGTGTGTGTGTGTGTGTTCGTGTGTGTGTGTGTTCGTGTGTGTTCGTGTGTGTGTTCGTGTGTGTGTGTGTTCGTGTGTGTTCGTGTGTGTGTTCGTGTGTGTGTGTGTGTGTGTGTGTGTGTGTTCGTGTGTGTGTGTGTTCGTGTGTGTGTGTGTTCGTGTGTGTGTGTTCGTGTGTGTGTGTGTGTTCGTGTGTGTGTTTGTTCGTGTGTGTGTGTTCGTGTGTGTGCGTGCTTGTGCGTGTTTGTTCGTGTGTGTGTGTTCGTGTGTGTGTGTGTTCGCGTGTGTGTGTGTTCGTGTGTGTGTGTGTTCGTGTGTGTGTGTTCGTGTGTGTGTGTGTTCGTGTGTGTGTTTGTTCGTGTGTGTGTGTTCGTGTGTGTGCGTGCTTGTGCGTGTTTGTTCGTGTGTGTGTGTTCGTGTGTGTGTTTGTTCGTGTGTGTGTGTTCGTGTGTGTGCGTGCTTGTGCGTGTTTGTTCGTGTGTGTGTTCGTGTGTGTGTGTGTGTGTTCGTGTGTGTGTGTGTTCGTGTGTGTGTGTGTTCGTGTGTGTGTGTTCGTGTGTGTGTGTGTTCGTGTGTGTGTTTGTTCGTGTGTGTGTGTTCGTGTGTGTGCGTGCTTGTGCGTGTTTGTTCGTGTGTGTGTGTTCGTGTGTGTGTGTGTTCGCGTGTGTGTGTGTGTTCGTGTGTGTGTATGCGTGCTCGTGATGTTTGTTTGTGTGTGTGGTGTGATGTGTGGCCGTATGCGGTGTAGTGTGACGTGTCGTCTATGACGGCGGTGTCAGAAGAGTCATGCTGTCATAGTGTGGTAGACCTGGCACTTGTACATTGAACCTTTCGCGCCGATCACAATTACAGTTTGTGTACGCTTGTTGAAATATAAGTAAACGATATTAGTCCACGTAAAAATTTTTGTGCGTGTTTAAATGTTTACGTGCGTGTTTGAATCTTTACGTGCGTGTGAACAGGAACCTGAACTCGGGCAGTTCATCCCTGCGGAAGGCTGACTTGCTCCTCTCCAGCTGTGCGTCTCTCTTGTTCTGTAGCCAGATTATCGACCTGTGTGTGTTTATGTTTGTGTGTGTGTGTGTGTTTGGGCATGTGTGTGTGTGTGTGTGTGTGTGTGTATGCATGACATTTGTGTTGAAAAGTATGCCTGCGTGCGTGTATCAATATGCCTCCCACCACACGTACCTAGCGGTTCCAAAGGCAGTGGCATGGAAGAACGATAGACGGGTGTCGAGGGGCAGGATGATGGGACAGTGGTGCGTGAAGTGGTCGCACCAGGGCGGCAAGCAGCCACTCGCCACGACCACCGAGTCTTGCAGCTGCTGCGACAACTTGTTGATGATCTTCTTGCTGTGGAAGTCCTCGGCAGAGACGCTCTCTGCCGGTCGCCATTGCATGAATGAATTGACACTCTTTAGTTACACTAGACTGTCACTTCCACGATGAATCCCACCATCTCACACTATAGTACACACCTCAATCATTAACCAACTTAATCCCCACAACCACCACCCACCCACACAACCAACCCACCCACCAATCGGCTCATCATCATCATCAGTGGCGGCAGCAGCAGCGAATGTCACGTGATAGAGCTCTTTCAGCAACTGCAGCACCTCATCGACATCTCCACCTCCACCCCCACTGGCACTGGCACCACCACTGGCACTGGCCTGGTCGTCATCAGGCCTGCTCACCAACGTCAGCATCGAGGCAGCAGTCGGCGTCTGCACGCAAGACTCGCTCATCGCTGACTCGTCCTTCTGTGTGTGAGCGTGGGCGGAGAGGTGAGGATGGCGTGAAAAGCTATATCATTATTATTCATTATGTATATACCGATATTTAAGTAGGCTACTCAATTTAATTATTCATTAATTATATACGGATTTTTAATTAAGATATTTAATTTAATTATTCATTAATTATTTTTAGATTTTTAATTGCATCAACCGATTCACTAACGGCCTTGTTGGCATCTGTGTCTTTGACTTTATCGTATGTGATTCTGAAAGAAGGCGGTTATATGCATCAATGCATCAATGCATCGTCATCAGATTCTCAAAGGTCTAATCATTCAAAAATGAGTTGTAATAATTGGAAAACAAATGGAAGACTGGCAGAAAAATAAATGGAAAGATGAAGATTTAGAGAAAAATAATTTTCGAATGAATGATTGGAAAATGAATGATTGATGAACGGATGATTGAATGGCAAATGAATGAATGAATGACGAATAAAGAATTGACGAATGAATGAATGGCAAATGAATGAATTGAGAATGAAAGAATGGCACACATGTATGTCGGCTCCCAGAGGCTCTTCAGCTTGTCCTTGGTGGCCTGGGGAGTGAGTTGGAGGGCGAGCTGCTGCACACACTCGAAGATGCTGCTCTCTCGCTCCTTCAACACCACCTCGACGTTCTGTGTGCCGATCGGATCACGTTGCTTTTTATTATTGTTAATAAATATTATTTATTAATAATAATAATAAAATGAATAATGACGAGCGTTATTATAGTGGCGTATAAACCCGAACGAGCTTCCAGACCACTCCACCTCTTCGATCGCAATCGAACGGCAATAGAGGGCCAAACAGCATATTGAATCACACTGAATCTAAACTTTCAACTCACCGCATCGGAGCTGTTGTTGTTACTGCCACTACCACAGGCGGGTGTTGCCCGCTTGATGGTCAAGTGCAGGTCATTGACCAACGACTGCGTGGTGGTGCTGCTGGTGGCGGCCTCTTGAACCAGCGACTCCACGACCGCTACTTTGTCCGTCTCCTCCGCTGAAGCAACGGTTGTATCACCCTGCATCGAGGATGACCGATCGAAGGGCGACGGCACCTCGAAGTCTTGCGTCTGGTTGACGTTCAACCTTCCGGGCCTGGGATCGAAGGCAGGCACCATGGATGGGAAGTTTCTGCGCAGTACTAGGTCCTCGTCCCAGGAGTTGCGCTTGTTCATCAAGATGCGAAGGCGGGATGAGAAGTTCTTGTTGCTGTAGTCCTGTGTTGTTGTGGGGTGGTGATTGTGGTGGTGGAGGGATGGTTGCGATGATGGTTGTGATGATGGTAGTCGATGGGGTGAGTGGGATAAGAAAATTGGTGAAAGGGTGATGGTAGTGGAAAATTGATGAAAGTGGTGGTGAATGGGTCCGAGAAATATTGAGTAGACAAACATGTGAAAACTAGATGGGTTCAACACTAATAACAACAGCACACAATGCACTCACCCAAAAAACGTTTTCTCCCATTTCATCTCCAAATTCCTCTTCATCCTCATCATCATCTTCATCCTCCTCATCATCGTCATCATCGTCTTCATTTCGTCTCGCCTGCTTCCTACGCTGTTCGTTCTCCTCCTCCACCTCGTCGTCCACCTCGAGGAGTTGATCTTCGTCACCGAGGTCTGCCAGCAGATTCGTCGCTCGGCACATCTCGAAAAAGTCGTTTTCACTCTCACCCGACGCGAGACTCATTGTCAGAGCCCTGGTCAGCGCGCTCACCTGCCTCGACATCACACTGCCCAGCGAAGAAGCGTGCTTGTTGTCGCTGCTGCGGCTGGATGAAGCGGCTGCAGCGGCGGTGGAAGGAGTGGTGATGGAAGAAGAGGAGGGCGTCGAAAGGTTCGGGAAGCTCTGAGCCGTCAGCAGGAGCGCGTCTTCCTGTTGGCTAGCTGGAGGTGAGATTTTGTGGGAATTTGTTGCTTCTCTCACATAAACTTAATCACACACGCACAAACAAACACACACAAACACTCCCCCCCCTCCCCACACACACACACACACACACACACACACACACACACACACACACACACACACACACACACACACACACACACACACACACACACACACACACACACACACACACACACACCCACACACACACATACGTACCAGAAGGCTGATTAGAAGAGGAGGAATAACCAAGATATTCATTGGAGTTATCGGCTTGGTTGGTTGCGAGGGTGGAGGAGGTGGACGTGGTGGTGGAGGAGGGAGGCGTGCCTGCCAGGTTGTGTCTCAGCGCTGTGGTGAAGGTTTCGAGCAGGTTGGTCGCCTGACTGAGACTCGAGGCCAGGTTAGGAACGCTGACGCTCATCTGCGAGGAGGTGGTGCCAGCTTGCAGGTAGACTGATGTGGTAGACTGATGTGGAAGGCTGATGTGGTAGAATGATGTGGTAGACTGATGTGGTAGATTAATGTGGTAGATTATTGTGGTAGATTAATGTGGTAGATTAATGTGGTAGATTAATGTGGTAGATTAATGTGGTAGATTAATGTGGTAGACTGATGTGGTAGACTGATGTGGTAGATTAGTGTGGTAGATTAATGTGGTAGAATGATGTGGTAGACTGATGTGATAGAATGATGTGGTAGATTAATGTGGTAGATTAATGTGGTAGAATGATGTGGATGTACAAAAAAAGATTGAAAAGATATTATTCTTGAGTTGTATAGAAAAGCAACTGCAAGTAAATGGCGAACACCTACATCTTGCGCCTCAGGAGCCTTGGCGGTGTGCTTGAGTTGGTTGTTGTTGTTGTTCTTGCGTAGTTCGCTCAGCTTGCTGGAGCGTCTCAGGAAGGTGCCCAGGTGGTGGTGCAGCAGGTGGCGAGGCAGGAGCTGTTGGTTCGACAGCTGGTTGCAACTCCTGCGAGCCAGTCTGTTCGACATAAAAGCGCCACCGCCTGTCGCCAGTCTGAACGGGGTGGTTGAGGAGTGATTGAAGGCTCATCTAGGAATGCAGCATTTAAAGACAGCAGGGTCGTCGAACAAAAGCCCCTCTCACGCACCTGTTGCTGTTGTTCCTCTCGTTGAGCTGTTCTTGCGAGTACAACTTGCGGTTCATCTTGGGTCTGAAGAGTTGAGGGGCGGGTGCTGATGGGACGAGGCTCGAGGTAGACGGACAGAGGTCCGCCGAGACGGCGTGCTTGCCGGCGGTCGTCGACTCCTTGTCTTCGTTGGAGTGTTCCTTGAAGGAGTCATCACTCAGGGCGCCCTCACTGCCTCTGCCCTCTTGCCCTGCCCCTAAGACGCCCAGTCTGCCTCCTAACGACTCGCTAGAACCTGCCGACTGTAAGTTGAATGGTGAGGGTGATGATAATGATGGAGACGGAGATCATGAAAAGGACATTGCATTGACTGAGAGATAACAATAGGAATACTCGAAGACGACAGAACGATGCCTGCACAAGGCACTCACAATGGACGAGATGTCGGCAAGGGCGTTGCCAGCGGACGTGACGATCGACGTCGCCTCTGGTGTGAGGTTCTCAGCGGACAAGACCTGGTCGAGCGGCGCTAGGGCGGTCTTCTGGGAAGCCCTGTTGTTGCTCAGACTGGGCGTCGAGTAGCTCTTTCTCTGTTGAGCCAGCGTTGCTGAAGAAGAGGAGGATAGCAGCGTGTCGAGTGGAGATGAGGTTGTATTAGTGGCGCCTGTCTTGCTACTGCCCTGTGTGTGTGTGTGTGTGTGTGTGTGTGTGTGTGTGTGTGTGTGTGTGTGTGTGTGTGTGTGTGTGTGAGTGTGTGAGTGTGTGTGTGTGTGTGTGTGTGTGTGTGTGTGTGTGTGTGTGTGTGTGTGTGTGTGTGTGTGTGTGTGTGTGTGTGTGTGTGTGTGTGTGTGTGTGTGTGTGAATGTGTGTGTGAGTGTGTGTTTTGTGTGTGGTGCAGAAGCCTCATGAAGACACTTGAGCAAAACTGCCGACAAACCTCAATGCCTCTGCTTCTGGAAGCGACGACGGCGGCAAGCTTTCCCTTGTTGTCATGGAGAAACAGTGGATTGGTGGTGGCGTGGTGGGCGTGGTGGAGGTGGAGTGAGTCGTCAGTGGCGAGTTCAAGGTCGTACTTGCCTTCTGCGCCCATCCTGTACGAGTTCATGCAGCCTTTGTCCCACTCCACGTCCACCCAGCCTGTCGTCGTGGTCGTGTGTGGCGATGATGATGATGATAATGATGATGCTAATGATGATGATGATGATTTTGAATATAGCGCCAGAACAAACAGCTGAGGCGCTTCGTTGAATGGTGAGGTATGCTAGATTAAATAATAGTAGAAAAATAAAAGAAGAAACAAATAGATAAAAAAGTGGAGAGGTACAAAGGGAAGGACAAGCAGACATACTCACCACCACTGGGCTCGCTCATGACCACGCCCTCAGCAGGGGGACTGCCATCTTGGTCGTCCCAGATCCAGTCGATGCCCCTCACCACCTGCCAGAGTAACAAGATGCTTTGGTAGTGCAATCAGAAACCAAGAAATGCCAAGAAATCAATCGCGATTATATAACCCCAAGCACCTTGACTCCTGGCTTCATCATTTTCATCACGTGCGTTCGCAGATGGCGCCTCTGCTTGCGCACGCTCGCTTCACTCTCCCTCAGCGAGCGGCCCAGATCGAGACACGCCCCGGTGACGGTGCCGTAGATCTCGAAACCGGACAGCGAGAGGTAGTGCGTTTGTCCGCTGGCGTTCTTGCCCGTCTGCTGGATCCTCACATGCCGCCAGCCCTCCTTCTCCTCCGCGTCAGGCTCCAGCGGCCACGATGCCGTCGAGCTTGCGAATATAGGAATAAAAAAACATTTAATTGTCGTATTCTCATTTATTCATATATGATATGCTGATTTACAATAGAATACAATCTAATCAAACGACCCTCTCAAACAATCCACCCCTCTCACTCACCCAGGCTCGACGAGACAATTATCCTCAACGTGGTCGTACAGCGTGGTCCAGTGGAGGGCGTCCTTCGACACCTGCAGTTGCCAACTCCTCAGCGCAGAGTTGCCGTAGCCTCTGGCGTGTCGCAGGGTGTAGCCGCTCGGAATGATCCAGACGCCCAGATCGATCGAGAACCACGCTTTTCTGGTCGGTGACGATGGTGGTGCCGGTGCAAAATATAAAAAACCTTTAGAACGCCCTCGCCATATTTCAACTAGTAAACACATCCATCACATCCAAGCCACTACCAAGAAGAACACCGCACACAACACACACGCACTTGTCGTCACTGGTGTGGCAGTTGAGGGCATTGGCGTTCCTGGAAAGGATGTCTTCCAGCTTGCCGTAGGGCAGGCAGCGACCCTCCGATGAAGTGACCAGCACCAAACCCACCGAGGCAGGATTCACCCACTCCTTCGCCGTCCTTCGTGTCGTCGTGTATGGAAGGGGGGGGGAGAAGTTTTGGAAAATGAACTATGTCATTTCGTTCTAAATCACTATTAATAATATTTTTAAACATTAATTTAATTGTTTTAGGCTCGTATAAATTATTTTATTTAACTTAAAATCTCAAAAATAATTTTTCTCAAAAACTATTCAAATCCATAGACCAAAAATACCACACAAAGTTCCACCACACAGCCATCGCCCATCGAATTAACCAAGCAATTAACCAAGTAATTAACCAAGCAATTAACCAAGTAATTAACCAAGCAATTAACCAAGTAATTAACCAAGCAATTAACCAAGTAATTAACCAAGCAATTAACCAAGTAATTAACCAAGCAATCAGCCATCCAATCAGCACCTGGCATTCGTCCCAATCCAGTAAATAAGTCCGTTCTGGTCGAAGTCGTGGTGGTGTTTCAGGGTAATGCGCCTATTACCAGCACCAGCCTCCTGTAGCGACTGCACAAACTTGAATGTGGCCCTCTCAAAGTCGAACCATTGTTTCGCTACCTGTGTGTGTGTGTGTGTGTGTGTGTGTGTGTGTGTGTGTGTGTGCGTTTATGTGTGTGTGTGTGTGTGTTGTGTGTGTGTGTGTGTGTGTGTGTGTGTGTGTGTGTGTGTGTGTGTGTGTGTGTGTGTGTGTGTGTGTGTATGTGTGTGTGTGTGTGTGTGTGTGTGTGTGTGTGTGTGTGTGTGTGTGTGTGTGTGTGTGTGTGTGTGTGTGTGTGTGTGTGTGGTGTCATTGGCTCGTGATCCATTGTTTCGAAGAACGTCTCCATGAAGAAGTAATGAGAAGTAATGATGATGATAATGAATCCATGATGTTGATGACGAAGAAGATATTGACGACGAAGAAGATATTGACGACGAACTGATGATGATGACGATGATGATGAAGATAACAAGAGCAATCCTCATGATCACGATGAAGCACAGTCTATATGCAGTCTATCTATGCCGGTAACTACCCATATGACTATATGACCTACAGTGGCCCCCCATCCTCCTGCCCCCAAACTCACCATGTTGAGTAGGAACCTCTCGAGCGACTCGACGGTCACGAGCGCCTCAGCCTGCAAGCACTTGCCACTCCGGTCCAGCAGCTCAGTACACGCCTGCGCTCGCTCCAGTCGCAACTTGAACGTCTTCGAGAGGAGCTGGGTGGGTAGGTGGGTGGGTGGGTAGGTGGGTGGGTGGGTAGGTGGGTGGGTGGGTAGGTGGGTGGGTGGGTGGTAGGTAGGTGGGTAGATGGGTGAAGGTGCAAACAAGTTTCATCTTTCTTTTCATTTAATCTTCCTTCGATCACAATCACTCCGAAGCCACAACAACTGTCTACAAGACGGAATGGTCATCACACTTAGGCAGGGTGACGCAGTTGGAAGAGACAATCCTCACCAGACTGCGCAACAACAAAAACAACAACAGCAACCCCTCAAACCTGGAATCCAGTGGTGGGATGGTTGGCAGCGTTGTCGTACGTGTAGACAGGCAATCTCTCGGTCGACTCGAGTACCGCCACCAACTTCCTGACGAGCAGTGCCAGCGCTGACGATTGCCTGTCGGGTTGTGGAAACGATGGTGGCGTTACAAGTGTTGTCGTTGTAAATCACAACTTTTGTTGTAAGTTGAAATGTTTTCAAATTACGACTGTTGTTGAATTAATTTGCTTATCTATTGCTATCTACATCACTGCTGCAGTGAAATTACTATCTGCTTCTACTACGACATATATTACATACTACTGCTACTACTACGAAAGATATTATTCTACTACAAAAACATATATTACTTACTTACTACTACTACTACTACTACTACTACTACTACTACTACTACTACTACTACTACTAGTACTACTACTACTACTACTACTACTACTACTACTACTACTACTACTACTACTACTACTACTACTACTACTACTACTACTACTACTACTACTACTACTACTACTACTAATACTACTACTACTACTACTACTACGACTTACATTAGTTTGAAACTATTCATTTTTTTAAAATTCCACAAAACAACACACCCACCCCTCAAAGTCGGTCCTGAAGACCTGCCTGAAGAGACCCACTCTCTGCGCCACCCTCCGGTCGCTCTCGCCCTCGTCACCCTGCCAACGAGGAAGAGCATCATTCGACCGCCAAGATTCGCATCATCATTTAGTTAAAAGTCTGCATTTGAATGCATTTTATCGATGCTGTTTCGTAAATGCTACTACAGCATTGATCGAGCCGGCACATCCTTATCATCGTAATCATCGTCATCATCACCACCACCACCACTACCAACATCATCATCACCACTACCCCCAACATCATCACCACCACCACTACCCCCAACATCATCATCACCACCACCACCCCCAACATCATCATCCCCACCACCATCATCGCCATGAGCACCTTGAGCAGACGTAGGAGGGCGCTGATGATGCCTGAGGTGTGCAGTTCGTAGGTGGACAGCGTGTGTTCATCCCTCAGGAGACCGAGCAGTCGCTGCAGCTGCCCCCTCGCCTCCTCCTGCCATGCCGTCTGTCGTTGCATTGATGGAAAAGCGCTATATAAATTTATTGATAGTTTTAATGGTTCAAAGTTGTAAGAAAATCTCATTGAAAACATCGTTTCCAGCGATAAAAAACAATCTTAATGTTAATACAATACATTGTAACATTGTTGCATACACACACACGCACACCAAAACAATACAATCACACACACGAAAAACATCAAAACCGTTCCTTCCCCTTCCCCCCCCCAAATACAACGCAACTTAACCCTCCCATCCCACCTCCCTCTCTCTCCCTCCCTCCCTCCCTTCCTTCCTTCCTCCTTCCCTCCCTTCCTCTCTCCCTCCCTTCCTCTCTCCCTCCCTTCCTTCCTCCCTCCCTCCCTCTCTCACTCTCTCCCTCCAAACCACACTGACATTTTGGGCGTGGCTCTGGCAGAGGTGATGCAGGTGGCTGGAGAGGTCGGAGAGGAGCGCCAGACTGCCCCTGGGCACCATCTCGATCGCCTTGAAGTGCATGCGGTGGATGTCCCTCGCCAGTGCCCTCACCTGTGGCAGGTGGGTGGGTGTGGATAGATGGGGTGGAGATGATGTGGAGACTTGGAGATGTGGCTAGGTGGATAGGTGATGTGGAGAGATGGAGATGTGCTGGAGGTGATGTGGAGGTATCTAGCCTGGTGAGAGCAGATGAGGAGAAGGAGTGTGTGATTAATAAATTTATAATTGTTAAAAATATATTTAATATTTATAAACTATAACAATGAGAAATAAACTCTGATTATAAATAAAGCCCAAACTTCCTGAGACACCACAAGTAGAAATCAAAGTAAACCTTATGTTTGAGTTCTTCTGCCTTGGCGCCCGCCCTGCGGCTGCAGTAGTTGCTCCAGCCACCGACGAAGATGCCGGTGAGAGGCTCCTTGGCGTTGAAGCAATGCGTGGTTCCGCGATTCGATTCGAAGTAGAAGCCCTTGTGGCCTTCTTTCAGTATTGTCGTCTGTGGGCAGGTAGGAGGGGGTATGGAGGGATGATGTATTTCGGCCGCTTTGAAGTTTTGAGGCTGAATTTAGAGTGAAATAAAACAATAAATAAATCTTATATTTGGCATTAATCTCCTAATAACCATCACTATAACTACCACCCCCTATAACCCTCAACACTCCCCCCCCACCTCCACCCTCATCTTCCCTACCTCCCTACCCACCCAGCACTCACCTGCTGACCATCACAGTTCTGTATGTGCAAGAAACCTTCTTCGCGGCATGTGAACATCCAATTCACGACGACGACGGGTTTGCTGCTGGCGCTGCTGACGATGCTGCGGACCGGGGAACCCACCCGCACCTGGACACGCGCGTTCTGGAACTTTTCCATGAACTCCATTCGGTTTTCTAGCGGTGGTGGATTGTTAGTGGTGGATTATTAGTGGTGGATTTTTAGTGGTGGATTATTAGTGGTGGATTGTTAGTGGTGGATTATTATTGGTGGATTTTTAGTGGTGGATTATTAGTGGTGGATAATTAGTGGTGGATTTGGTGGAATAAATAGAGATTTGCGAGTCAATTCATTTTCATTGGGCGTTTTTTTACAACAAAAAATATATAAATATGTTCCTAGTTAAGACTGTGCGTCCCGTTGATATTTGTAAAAAAATCCAAGCACAAAATTTTCAACACAAAAACCTCCAACCCACACACCAACTCTTTCCCTCTCTAACCGACACTCCACCAGAGCTTCGCTCACCATACCAACAACCCACGCTAACACCTTTCCTCACAATACCAACACACCAACACCTTTCCATCCCTCCCTCCCCAGCCAACCACTCCGAACCAACGACCACCCACCGGAGCTGTCCGAGCCTCCCTCGGGACTGCCCGATGAGTACATCGTGGCCAGTTTGTCGTCCATCAGATAGCGGAACCAGCCGTTGCTGCCGTTCGACAACTCCATCGCCACCGAGTCGCACCAGATGTAGATGCAGTCACGACCTTGTTGCATGGTGGTGAAGTGAAGACGGTGGTGGTGGTGGTGGAGTGAAGACGGTGGTGGTGGTGGTGGAAGGTCTTAGGAGTTATTAGGGGGTTGGGATTTTGTTTGAAGGTGTGATTTCTAGCAGAGGGTGAAGGAATTGACAAACACATAAATAAACACACACACATACACACACACACACACACACACACACACACACACACACACACACACACACACACACACACACACACACACACACACACACACACACACACACACACACACACACACACACACACACACACACACACACACACACACACGTATACACACACACACACACACAAACACACAAATTACACACACACACCTCTGATGATGCACCACTCCTTCCAGACGTAAGGCCTGTTCACCAGCACCTCCTTGGCGTCCTTTTGCACCGCCAGCGCCGCTAAGACCACAGCAGAACCACCTTGAGCGCTTGCCGTGGCAGCAGCCTCGGTAACATTGGCATTATTGGCGCTTTCAGTCGACGACGTAACAACAACAGCTGCATTAGGATGAGACTTTGATGCGACATCACCACACGGAGGAACAGCACCCAGCACCACGGCTCCATCACTGCCCTCCTCCTCCTCCATGATGACGTCTTCCTCACCAGCACCACCGCCTTCCTCGGCCGTCGCCACTGCTGCAAGCGTCTGGATGCGCTCGAAAATGCCCAACTGCACGAGTTGGTCACTGAAGATGTGAGCGTGCCTGCGCATCAGTTCGCCCACGATCTCGAGACCCGTCACTTGGTTGTCCTCCTCGTCCTGTGACGGCGCGGGTGTAGTGACGATGGCTGGGTGATGATGATAGTGACGATGACTGGGTGGTGATGATTATGATAGTGACGATGACTGGGTGGTGGTGATTATGATAATGTTGACAAGGGTAATGAAGACTTGGAATGAAAGAAATGCGCTTGCTAGAGTCACCAACGTCGTTGTTCAAGACGACAGAGAGAATCTCGGGCAGTTGGATGTTGATGTTGACGGAAGAGGAGGAGGAGGAGGGAGGCGGGAGGAGGGATGAAGAGGAAGAGGATTTGAGGGGAGTGGCGGTGGTGGAGGTGGAGGGAGGGACTGACGACTTGACGATCTCCTGCAGGCACGCCTCCGGAGTGTAGATGAGCATCTTCTTCATCAGCAGCAGACTCGACTTCCTGGGTGATTGATGATGATGATGATGGTGGTGGTGGTGGTGGTGATGATGGTAGTGGTGATGATGATGATGGTGATGTCCATTTATAATGCACCAAATGAAGTAATCTTTCAATCTGATGTAATGTTACTTATAGCTTGGAAAGTCATGTGATTTTAGTTATCTTCATGATGACTCCCTTCCTCCTCCACCTTCTCTTCCTACCCTCTTCTCCTCCCTTCTTCCTCCTCCTACCTTCCTCCTCCTCCTCCTCTTCCTCCTCTCTCCTACCCTCCTCCTCATCCTCCTCCTTCACTCACTTGATGGATTGAAGCATTGAAGACTGGAAGACTTGAATGAATGCAGGCAAGAGTTTCTTGATGAAGACTGGAATGACCTCGGGATCATTATCATGAGGCTCGAGAGGTGCGGTATCGTCATCAGGATGATGAGGGTTGGAGGGCTGCGTCTTGGGCGCGTTGGAGCGGCCTGGAACGTCGGAAACCATCATCCACTCGCCTGTGTAGTCGTATGTGGCAGCATGCCATGTTGTTGTATACTCCACTCGTAGTACACCACCCACCATGGTGTAGGTGAAGAAAATATTCTAACGCCATTCTTCACCTGAGCACTGAGCCTACTCTACTCACCCTCCCCTTTCCCACCCTTCTTACTCACCCACTCATGCACACACCACCTTGCAACCATCCAACCCAACACACTATTCACCCCCTCCACTTACCCACAACCCACCACACACACCCACCCCACCATCCTTCACCAACACACCCCACCATCCCTCCCCCCTCCCCCCCCAACTACACATGCACACACCCACCGGGCGACTGCAGGATATGCACCACCTGCCGATGTCCCTCCTCTCCCCTCTCCCGCGCCTTCTCCACCGCCAACTTCCCATCCTCGTCGCGCATGTCTGGATTCGCGCCATACCTCAGAAGTATCTGTGCGTGTGTGTGTGTGTGTGCGTGTGTGTTGTGTGTGTGTGTGTGTGTGTGTGTGTGTGTGTGTGTGTGTGTGTGTGTGTGTGTGTGTGTGTGTGTGTGTGTGTGTGTGTGTGTGTGTGGGTCTGTGGGTGTTTGTTCGTTTGTGTGGGTGGATGTGTTGCTGTGTGTGTGTGTTTTTTATATTTAAATTTTTGTGTTTTCACAGAAGAATCATCATCAAGAGCACAAAAAGGTCATGATCATCATCGAGAGCACAAATAGGTCATGATCGTCATCGAGAGCACAAATAGGTCATGATCATTATGATCATC
This sequence comes from Piscicola geometra, assembly GCA_943735955.1. NCBI lineage: Eukaryota > Metazoa > Annelida > Clitellata > Hirudinida > Piscicolidae > Piscicola > Piscicola geometra. The sequence goes on along the minus strand of OX030958.1, from coordinate 8,224,223 downwards.
ATCATCATGAGCATAAATAGGGCATCATCATCATCATCAGGGGCAGCACCTTGATGATCTGGGGCCTTCCGAAGCATGCGGCGTAGTGCAGTGACGAAGACCTCGAGCCCTTGTTCACGTCAGCGCCCCTCTCGCACAACAACTCCACCTGGCGAATGAAAGAGAAATATGATTGGTTGGGGGAGGAGTCAATAAAGGTCAATATGTGTAAGCAGGTAAGTGTGTGAATAAAAATAAAAAGCAAATGTGGGCAAATTGAATATTTGTTGAAGAGGGGGTAGTGTGTAAAGAAGAGGGAGGGGGGGAGGGGGTTAGCAAGCACCATTTCAGGCGTTCCGAAGGCAGAGGCCCAGTTCAGGAGGGTCTGCCCCACGTCGTCTGTGTAGTTCACCTCCGTCTCTGCCGATTTGCAATTGATATGTCTCGTCAAAATAATAATATAAATAGGAAATATTATGTATGTATTTATTAATTAAATTACATATTAAAAAAAATAAAAAAGTTATTAAAGTTTGTATTTAAATTCATTGAACCACCCTCACGGCAACACTCACTGCAGTTGTCGATGGCGTCTATCAAGGCCTCAGTGTCCTTGCTCCTGATGCAGTCAATGAGTTGCCGATGCGACTTCTCGCCAGCGCCCTCGACGCCTTTACTCCCGCTCGCGGCCAGTCCACCCAAACACGAGCGGTGGTGACTGGAGAGTGCCCGCCGACCGTCGCACATGAGCGTGAGTAGCGTGTCGACAAGCCGCATCGTCTCCAGGATGCTCCTGAAGCGTGAATGGTTTGTGATGTTGATGATGATGGTTGGGGTGTTAAGAATGCTGCAAAAGCCTCATGTTTAACTATTTGTATATGTCTTTAGATACACGATAAATATCTTCTCCATATTAAATAGTTTAATGCTTCTAATATAAATGCCACAAACACTGCAAAACAAACACCCATCATCTCCTCACCCCCCTCCCCTCCCCTCCCCGACACACACACACACATACAAAAACACACACACACACACACACACACAACACACACACACACACACACACACACACACACACACACACACACACACACACACACACACACACACACACACACACACACACACACACACACACACACACACACACACGAACACACACGAAGGCACACACAACACACACACGAACACACACACGAACACGCACGAACGCACCTATCATCTCCCTGGAGAGCCCTCTCGAGCGCCTCAGGCAAGCACGAGCGGAACAACTTCCTGGTGAAGACGTCAGAGCCTCGGCACAGCGTCGACAGGAGGCCGATGGTGGTGGAGAGACGTTGGTGGAATGCTTGTTTGCCCTCCAACGAGCCTGCGACCATCGGGAATTCTCCGCCCAGACGACTCACCAACTCTTCCATCAGGCCATTCTTAGCCAACGGGGCCGGATCGACTCCCCTGCGGATGAAGCGGTCGGCCAGCGTCGAGAAGCACTTGAGAGCGCCGTCTGAGACCTGTGGATGGGGGTTGGATCGGTGAAGCGGATGCCCCTTCAATGGGGCTTTATACGACAACCTCACAGTGTATTGTATTGCATTGTAACCTCACAGCATAAACATTGCTCACATCCCAGCCCACAAAACGCCCCCTCACATTATGGTCTTGGTCGTCGAGGAGGGTAGACAGGGACGACACACACGACTCCAGAGTGGCGTCCTTCGGCTCCATCTTGCCCACAAGACGTGCAACGACCGACATGGCGCTATGAAGGGTGTCCCTGTGCACCTCCTTGCCGTGCTCCTTCACGAAGGTCAAAGTGCTCTGCAGTCCCCCCGCCTCGAACACCGCCCCTGACTCGCGTGAGCAGACGAACTCTAGTACCTGTGTGTGTGTGTGTGTTTGTGTGTGTGTGTGTGTGTTTGTGTGTGTGTGTTTGTGTGTGTGTGTGTGTTTGTGTGTGTGTGTGTGTGTGTGTGTGTGTGTGTGTGTGTGTGTGTGTGTGTGTGTGTGTGTGTGTGTGTGTGTGTGTGTGCGTTTACATTCCTAAATTTTCCATTTTCAAATGTACCCTTCTAAACTTATCAAACTCGAACCAAACACTGTTCAACACAAGCACACACACAAAAACACAACAAGCAGCCCACCCCCCATACCACAACGAAACTTTCACACCCAACAACAACCGACAACAAACAACCCCACCTCCCCCCCCCCCCCACCTTGATACACTGCTCGATCAGGTCTCGACTGATTCTCGAGCGGGCGTCGGTGAGAACGAGGCGACTACACAGCGCCTTCACCGCGCCCTCGACGCTGACGATGCGACGCGTGCACTCGGCCGACACGTCGAGGTAGTATGTGATCGCCCTAGCCGTCACCTCGAGCACCTGTGTGTGTGTGTGTATGTGTGTGTGTGTTTGGTGTGTATGTGTGTGTGTGTGTGTGTGTGTGTGTGTGTGTGTGTATGTGTGTGTGTGTGTGTGTGTGTGTGTGTGTGTGTGTGCGTGTGTATGTTTGTGTGTTTGGCGTGTGTGTGTGTTTGGTGTTTGTGTGTGTGTGTGTTTGTTGTTTGTGTGTGTGTGTTTGGTGTGTGTGTGTTTAGTGTGTGTGTGTGTGGGGGGGGAGGGACGTTTTCATTTGTTTAATGATGATTAAGTGTATTTTAAAGAGCTGTGATTTGTTAACTTGTTCTTTTGTCAAGCATTACATATGCGAATTATGTTCAATCAATGAAGATAACTATACACATAATATAGAAAATGATGATGATGATAATGATGATGATGTTGGCGGCGGCTCACTCACTTCATCAGTGGCACTCTCATCCATGAAGATGTTGCAGAGAGCAGGAAGGAAGGTGCGAGGAGGGCAACTGTGAGAGATGAGAGTGATTACAACTTCGAGCATCTTAAGCACTCTTTATGTGGAGTCTTTATTCACCCATAAACCATCACATGTGGAATTCAAGCACTCATTTGAATTTAACTAGAATTTAAATTGAATAAAAACTTTTCTTTGAACTTAAATGAAATCTAAACTTTCATTTGAATTGAAATGGAAATTAAACAAAAACAGCCTTTCATCAGAACCCTCAACAATTGCACAGCAACAACACCTCCTGCCACCTCTCGAAGCAACGGTCAATGTTGTCCGACATGAGCAACAACATGCACAACTGCTCCAGTGCGATCAGCTGCATGTCCCTCTCTGAGCCGTGCCCCGTTTGCAGCCACTCTAGCAACGTCTCAGGATCCACTTCTGCCATCTGGGATGAGTTTGTTGAATGAGGTCTCAATCTTAAGTTATGGCATGACAGTTTTAAACTGAATTAGAAGTGATGCAATAAAAAGATTTTTCAGGTAAAAGGTATTGAAAACAAACATAGAAATATGTTTTTACAAGTGTAGCTACATTATGAGAATATTTTTTTAGCCATATTGTGACTGATGAGAATTCTCAACATTTTTAAAGACTGGCATCTTCATAAGCCTCCAGTGAGCAGGCTGTGCTTAAAACATAATTTTTTGCAGCCTTTGAACTTTAAATTTTAAAGCCCATGTCAAAAATTCTGAACTTTCAAGTTTAAAAGCTGCAAAAAATATATAAAAATTTCCTTGATTAAACACTTATTTAATTTAGTTTTAAATCCATTTAGCTAAATTAAAGATTTATTAAATTATAATAATTAAATTAACTAATTCAAACCCTTAATAAGAGTTTTATAGAAAAAAGACAACTTATATAGTTTAAATTAAACTTTGAAAAATTAATTTTTTATTTAAAAAATGGGTCTCGTCTACTCACTTCTTAGAAGCGGCTAAACAATGGGTGGCCTGGTTTTTCAGTGCTAGGTATTTTACTGTTTAGAACTGACGAAATTAAGGCAATAACTAGAGTCAATTATGAGATAGCTATTTATATAAGACCAGTATTTATTGTTTTTCAAGCATTTAAATGGTCATGATAAATCGTCAATCCACACCATAACATACGAATTCGTCAGTTATTTATCGGATAGAAATAATTAGAATGTCAAGATCACAAAAATAGGGATGCGCAAGGAGTTATGAGTTTACTCATTGCTGCACAAAAGTAACTGTGACAATTTTCATGTAATATATTTATTTATTTTATAATTATGTTTTAATTATTGTATTCATACGTCATAATTTAAATTCAGTGAAAACTTTTTGTGTTGTCATCTTTAAAAATAAAATCACTATTTTTTTTTATACCATAAAATAACAATGTGTTTTGCACACGTTCAAATAATTGTTTTTCCCATAAATCTTTTTATTTTTAGTCAAATTAAATAAGTCATAATATAATTAACATTCAGTTTCGAGTATTATTAATCTTCACCATACGATAGACATTCTAATTTTTAAACTTTATGTCCGAACAAAGGACCATGAAAAAAATGATTTTTTCGAAAAATTATGGTGTCTGAACAATATGGGTGACCGAAAATCTGGTATTTACGGTGAGTATTTTATAGTAAAATAAAATCTTTCAAATTTAAAATCTCTATTTATAAATTTTATTTAGGCAATAAAAAAATATTTTTTTTATAAAATCATTCTTACAAAAATATCTCATTTTAAACTTAAACTATTCTTAGTAAATATTAAATATTTTAGCATATATTGTCCCAATTTTGATCAATTTGTTAATTCTTATTAGAATATAGAAATGAAATGGAAACTAGTATTCAGTAAAAAGCCCCAAAAAATATATAATTCCTCTTACTGTGTGAATATTTTATATTCCTTCATTTTTTATACAAATTATAAATGATACATTTCCAAAAAGTTAGTATAACAAATTATGTCGCATGAAAGTAAAAGAAAAGAATAACATAAAATCAGTCCAATGTCACACTTGCCAAATATGAAAAACTATAATTAAATACCGAATTTATTAAATCGTTAAATTGAAAACTATGAAGCCATGAAGATCTTTATAAAATTGCTCGAACCTATAAAAATATGTTTTTAAAACTATCGATCTATAAATCCATAAAACACCTAATCCTACATCAAGATGAGTGACTGGTTATGTGTTAGATAGTTTAATTATACTTCAAGTTTCTAAGCAAGCGGACTTAAGTTTAGCACATATGGAGAGTATGAGTAGTAAACTTATTGTTTGTATACAATACCATATTGTATGCCATTGTATATAAGTAAATGAGAGAGATATATATATAGTGCAAGAAAGACGACAGGTGGCTGTTCAACTTGAAGCCGTTTCTGCAGCTGCTGGAGTTGTCGCCGCTGCTCCTCCCCCAGTAAACTTGCCCTTGATGGCTTCTCTGGCATGGTAAGAAGTTGGTTGCAGTGGTTATGGAGAAGATGATAGTAGAGGGTAGCATAGTGGAAGAAGTTGGTTGCAGTAGTTATGGAGAAAAAGATAGTAGAGGTTAGCAATGCTATCCGGTGGCATAGTGGGAGACCGTTAAACATATTGTGTGGAAGAGTCGTGGTTTATAATAAAGCTGTATGTTAAAAAGCGGCATTGTATCGTGGTGTAATTTAGAACAGAAGAAAAAATCTAAAGTGTTTATACAAGCCAAGTAGCCACGCTAAACAAGTTTAAAAAAGCATCTAAGGTTTACTTTTAAGCTCGGGAAGACACTCCGAATGAATGTTCCATGAAAGGATGGTGGCACGATGCAAAGTAGCTTTTTGAAAGAGCAAGATGGCAGCAGATGTCAGGGCAACATATCAATAATTTTTTACAAATTACAATTTCATATTTATAAAATGAAGGATGCAGCAAAGGTTAGCTTTTATATTTTTGAGTCAGAATGGGTTTAATCTTTTTAAGCATGGCTCATAAACAATGTTCAGAAGCAAAGTCTGTGTTTTATCTAAAAAAATACTCTTTCGAAGCCACCTTTAATATTAAAATATTTATGACCCTCTAGGCATTACGCTTGTTCACTTAGGCGCTTATATAACACATCAATCGACAGTGATAGAAAAAGTTAAGCATAAAGGCAAGCACAGCTTTGCTTCAACTGTTTCCAATGAAAATCCACGCCAGCACTTGGCAATATTGCCATAATAACATTGATATATAATTTCTTTTATCTAGAAAATAGTTACAAAAAAACAAGAAAGAATCCATGTTTATAAAGCAGTTTTGACTTTTACGCGAAGCTGATATGCTGAAGCAATTTGGAGGTTTATTAGAGACACAAGTGCAAGCGAGTATGCCAGATATTTGGAGTATGGAATGGGGCTTTATGTGGAAAAGGTTATTAAATAGCGAGGCAAAGAAAATAGCAGTGTTTGTATGCATGCATTTGAATGAGCTAAAGCAGGCGTTCTTAAAGAAAGTAATTTTGCCAAACTGTGTCACCGCATAAATACGTTATTGTAAACGCAACTCACATAACCATGCAACCACTTTAAAACCATCTCTTAACAGCCACTTTTTAAAAACCCACATTTCTTCAATCAACTCTGAGGGTTAAAACAACCCCTCATACAAGAACTCACAAGATCTTGTTCTTGATGCTTGAGTACTCCTTGAGGTTGACGGTCGACTTGTCGGAGCCCACTATTCCCTTTATGAACTCCATGGCCTTTTCCATCGAGTTCCACTCCAGGCCGTTCTTGTTGCTGAGGTTCATCACCTCCTTGGCGACGGTGCTGATGTCCATCTTTCCTCCTTTGAAGAAGAACTTGCTGTTTGTGGGAGGGAAGGAAATGAGAGGGATGAGAAAATGGAATGAGTGAGAAAAATAGTGGGGAAAATATAATGAGAAAAAGATTGGGGTGAGAAGTGATATATGAGAGATTGCGTTTTTTTGCTCGAATATTTCTTTTCAATATTTTTGTACTCTACATGTTTTTCAACTATGACATACTCAATAAAGATACACAAATTAGGTGCGAAAACATATGCAAGCGACTGAGAAAGTAAGTTATTGGCGAGACAAACGTTTATCGACATGTTCAAAAGTTAGATTGGTTTGAGGATCAATGTGCTTGTTGATTAATGCTTATTATTGTTATCAACTTTTTCTATGGTTGTTATTTACCAAAAAATTCTGATAGAATAATAGGATGAAAAAGTTAATAAATAATTATAAATTATTTATTCTACACTAAGAAATTTACAAAAATCACTCACATTTTTTGAATAATCTGGTCCATTTCAGATCTTCAAATCTGTATTCAAATGTTTGTGGAGTAACTGAAACACTGAAATATAATTTAAATAGGTAAATGAGAAAATAGAATAACTCTCTCAAGTTCTAGATAAAGCAGTTTGCTGTCAATTTGGAAAAAAATGATTCATTAGTGATAAGAAAGAAAGAAAATACGAAAGTAAACGATTCCTATGTTACAATCTAATTTATGAAATGATCCGAAAATTATTCTTTAAAATATTTTATTATTTTAAAAAGTGTTTGCATTGAAATACTTTTCTGAAGTATATACTCTGCGTGAACTCTTCCTAGAATACACAAGCACACACTTAATTTAATGCAATTCTTTATTATTTGTTTCCTCTCTTTTGACAAGGTAAGCTCGCACTAGCTTAGAAAACTTCTAATTATTCGTCACTCTATTGTGGTAAGGAATCATTTTGAATGCATTAAACCAATTCGTCATGGCATGTCGATGCGACTGCAGCTGCTTTTGATTACTTCGATTGGTTAGGCGTACACACAAGTGGACTTGAATAAATTACTAATTGGGAGCACAATATTGAAAATAATCAATATTTTTAAAATGTATAATCGATTTTTATTTGCTCAGCATTGGGAAGCGTAGTGGTTCATTCCCCAACGAAACGTGTAGCCTCGTCGTTCGTGCATTTTCCATTGAGGCTCCCTTTCGTCAGCTTCAATCAACTTGGCTTTGAGCTCAAAAAACGGGTTGTAAACAAGTTTCATGCTTCAGGCTAGACAATAGCATTGAAGAAATAGCACAGGAGGCCTACAAATACATTACAGCTCGAGGCCGCAAGCAATGGCGGTATGCAACTGAATAAGCAAACCCAAGGAGCTTTAAAACAAATATTTTGAAGTCACAAATATCAAAATCACGGAATTTTTATGAGCACTTGAGTGTGTTTTTCATAATGTTGAAAGGGGATTGAGGATAGATAGACTCACGATTAACTGAGCAAAAGAGGGAAACAGACTTGCAACCTTTGAAATCAGTTCTGTTCTGAGGGGTTTGACAATAACATAATGAACAGCATTTTATTGGAAGAAATAGATTAAATTTTAGATACTAAATTGTTTTCTAAGATTTAGAAGCAGAATATTTCTATCTTAATGCTACAACGATGCTACCAGAAGAAAATACCACATTTTAGATATGTAATGGTCTGATTATTCAGATTTAACAAACTAAATTCAATGTTTAAATTGGATTTGAAAAGAATTTATTTTAGGCTGTTCATTAACTAACCTTTTATGATCAGCTGCTTCAAAATCCGATCAACAAAGCAATTGAATCTCCAACCTTTCTCTTAGCGATATATACCGCGGCCATATAACTTCTATGATATAACTCTGCCCAATACACCTTACCTACTACACTACACACACACATACATACACGCTTAATCATATGCGCCGTCTAAATGTGGAATCTTTCTTTCATCCGTATTTTTAAGTAGGAAAACGTGTTTTTAAAGAAGTATTTTTATAGAAATAAAAATTATAACAAATTAAAATTTATTTAGTTAAAATTATTTTTTTCTCATTCCGTTTATCAAGTATTTTCATCTGAAATTATTTTTTTCTGTAAAAATGGAAAAACAAAGATTTTTGTGAAAGCTCGAATAAGTATTCGAAAACAGTCTTCTATCCACCAGCTGATTTCTATAACCCATTGCTCAAAGCCTAAAACCATAAATTATATTATACTCATTAAACAAAATACTCTGCTAATGAATAAATGAATAAATAAGCAAATTGCTTTTACAAGTAGAAAGAATGAGTAATCTAGGAATTTAATGAATGATGAACGAAAGCTAGAGTAAATTTTAATTTTCAAAAATTCAATAAAGACCAGAATGCACCAATCCATTCGAGAATGTGGATACTTTTTTATACATAATTACCACACCTGTACTTAATTACATCACAAAACGTTGTTGTCGATCTTGAAAAACGTGCAATAAACTCCTCTCCCTTCATGACTGCATCATTTTGTGTATTGATTATTTTTAATTATTTTCGAATGTTATTCGAACATTATTATTTTGAAGTGTTTTGGCAAGTGCACTTTCTATCAATGTTTATAAAAACTAAAGCCAGAAGTTATCGATTTTGTGTGTATACTTTTAGTAACATCAAACCATAAAACAGACGCGTCTTACTTTCAGCTCCACGCGAGCCTTTATATTAAAATAAACAATTTTTATATAAATTAATGCTTTTAAAGCTTTACTATGATCATTTCAACCACGAGTGTCTTCAGTCTTGTTTCCAAAGCACCGCAAAACAAGTTGATGCTCAAAATGATTTATTGTATAAACGATTAAGCTAATTTGAAACTAATTTTTAACTAGCTCTCCTTCATTGTTTCAACTTATCATTTTATTTTTGGTCAAACCCAATCGAATTTATCTTTTTAACATAAAAGCTATCTCAGTCTTCTTTAAAAGAATCATTCAAAAAGCAAAGTGGTTTTCAATAGATTGTTTTGAACAAGTGATTCTGAAAGCAGATAAATTGTATCTTTTATTAAATCCAATAGAGAATTGAGATTCTAATCTATAAATTTGACTATGGTCAAGGTGAGGGAAGTTCAGAAGGACAATGACATATGCTGATAATTGAGAAATTAATAATTAATTAATTTAACAAATTCTAAAAAATTAATAGGATTAAAAATTGTAAAAACACTAAAGGTTGAGAAAGTATAAATCGCAATCATCACAACACCAACGCGCAGATTTCGAATGAATTATGAGAATTTCAACAAACTCTAAGTTTTGAAAAATCTAGTAACATTTCAATGTTTCTTATTAAAAAATATTTGTGAAACTCAAAAGAGACTTTGATACAACACAACAAACTTCCAAAATAATATATTTCTTTAGTGCTTAAGAATTCTCAAGCTTCATAGAAAATAAATAGATTTAAATATTATTTCAAGTAAAACAACCTTAACAAGTACAAACTTTTATTGTATTTATAAAATATTTTTAAATAAATATAATGCAAATTTAAGATTTTGCATTCGCTATGTGTCAGAAAGAGATAGGAAAAAAGAAAGAGAAGAGACAAGATCTCGTGAAAACTTGCATGGAAAGAAAACTGGAAAAAAACTATTTCCCCAAATAAAAGTATTTTTAAATAAAAACTTGTGTGGAAGACATTTTTGTACATACATCTTTAAACAAATTAAAAATGAATTTAAACCCACTATATTAAGTTTTTTTTAAAAGTTGAATGACCTTTCAGGAAAAATTGAGAAAATCTAAGTGACGTTTGAAAGTTCTACATAGTAAAATATACTTTTATGTCTTAAGCCATCTCGAACCTCTTCTCATAACGAGTATTGACCATTTACTATTATTTTATTTCATCTTTGAGAGAACTTTATATCTATGTTTGGAATTTTTATATATATTCAATTTAATGTTACAACTACAAAACCTTTTGAGCCAACTATTTCCACTTAACACGTTATATACCTTTAAGGGGGAGTGTTGGGACGGTGAACACAGGTTTGGAGGATTAAAATAGAAGAGTTTTTAAACGACGCAGATTAAGATAGCATTTTAAAAGGTTTGAAGATCAAATAATACAGAGGTCAGCATAGAGTTACTTCGAATTCAGCTTGCTAGAAATGCAAATCAATATATGAGCGTGTATTAAACCACTAACATCCTTTTAGAGCTTCAACGTCACATGTCGACACGAAAATTCCAAAGCACTAGAGATTTAAAATGTCAAAACTATAAAAACCAAAAAGGAATAGAATCGCAAACAAAAGAAAAAAATGTATTTCGCATTTGCACTAGCATGGTAGGATAATGATAGCAATACGTAGGCGAAAGATTATTTGAGGAAGGACTTAATAATAAAAGCGAAAGCCACTAGCGACTGCGAGGTGGCCCTCACGGCTGCTGCTGCCCGAACATGTTGGACCACAACTGCATGAACTCCGTCTTGTCGAGGCTGCCATCTTGGTTCTTGTCGAACACCTGCAAAGTGGTGTTTCTAGAGTTAGAGCTAAGTCTAGTGTTAGAGTTAGAGTAAGGGTCCAAGCAGTTTTCTAGTGGTAACTTCAGAGTGTTTGATCGCATCGCGAGACGATTGCAAAACTGAGTAGAATAGTGTAAGCGAGAGAAACTGTCACTTAAGTTTAAAAAGATGAATGGAGAAACGAAGATGTTAGATACGCACATTATTCTATATAAAACCCAACCTGCATGAGAGACATCGCCATCTGGTCGTTGTAGCCCATCAGCTCCTTGATGACGACGACCACCTCGTCGGGACTCAGAACTCCATTGCCGTCCTTGTCGAGTGCCAGGAACCGATTGGTGATCTCTTCATTGCTGAAGAAAAAAGAAGGATTTTAAGAGGCTGATAAGAGGTGTTTGGTGAGAGGGGGATGGTGAGAAGGTTATTGGCAAGCTGGTGGGTTGCTGGTTTGATGGGTTGGAACAGTTTGTGTATATTAGAGGGCAAGAATGAAAGAAGACGGATCTAAAATCGTAAAAGTTGAAATGGGGAATTTTCTGAGTTTTTATAGTTATAAAGCTAGATGATTTTCAAATCTTCCAAAAGAAAAAATATTCAATTCATAGAAATAAATAAACAATATTGTATTCATCTGAAATGGTGAATGAGAAAATAATTTATATTTACTGTCCCGAATGATAGAATAGCCCTGCTTATGGATTAAACGTCGCGCACATGGCGAAGATAATGCCGTGTGATTTATTCATTTCAATAATGCTCTAGACAATTCATAGAAAAGCAATAAGCATAAGATTTTTTTGGAAAACATTTTTTCTATTTATAAGCCTAAGATTATATTGGTTGGTATGAGAAATACCAGATAAATATTTATTTTTAAATTTGTTTTTTTTTTCGCATGAGAAATATCGAATAAATATTTGAGTTTGTTTTGTTTCTTAAACTATTTTGAAAAAAACAATATAGATTTTGAAAAGATAAAATGAACCCTTTTTTAATTTTTTATTTAACCCACGTTGCTTTGGCTTCTGCATAAAAGTCCGAGAATTCTTCAATGTCGAGCTTCCCATTTCCGTCTTTGTCAAACTTCTTGAGCAGCATCACCACCTGGAAAAAAAGTTTTTGTTAAAAAAAATGAGTTTTTGAATAATTAAAATGTTAAGAAGTTAAAATATGTTGAGTTAATGACCTTTTCTAATGTGGCAGCGGAAGATAACGGAGGAAGCTAAGCTTCATTGATGCTTATGACACCCTTCAAATATTCTTATTGACTTTTCAATGACTGCTATTTCAATGATAAAATGTCAGCAATTAAACAAATATTAAGTTTTATAAATGAGTTTTTTGGACAATTTATTAAAGTTTCTAAGACTTTTCGCCGGCATCTGGTCTTTCTGGACGTTTTGTTTCACGCAATAAGCATTCTCAGCACGCCAGGACGGGCAAATTGCTTATTTCATTTTGGGAAAAAACATTTATTATGATTTTAAAGTCAAAATTAAAGTTCGCGTTCAGTTTCTCATTAATCAAACTTGCAGCATCATCTCATTATGAGTCGCGTGATAAAAAGTTTTCTATAGTTTTCGTGCATCAAACAATATATGGGGGTTTTATATTTTTTCGTTTAAAATATGATTAGCTAAAAATTAAAATTGAAATATTAATTACATTAAACTTTGAATTTTGAAAATTAGAAAAATGTATGTATTCAGATTAAGAAACTTTTTTATGAAAAAATTATTGAAAAGCGATTTTGAAGTTGATAAACTGCGCTATATAAATGCATTTGATAGGTGGATTGATTGATTCAAGATAAAGCTTGTCTTATCAGATCAATAAACGATTCTTTTATTTTAAATTTTAAATTGAAATTGTTGAATATTTCCATGCAAAATTCTGTAAAAACTTATTTCGGTTCTTTGGTCGCTCCAGCAACTGATTTATTCAGCACTGAGTCTAAGTACATGTAAATCATTCCTTAAAGACTTAACTTTTTTAGCTCCAAATAGAAGCCATATATCTCAATAGTTTTTTCACTAATTCGAAAACTTTCTTTAAATTCATGAAAGATCCTTGAATTTTTCCTCTTTTTAATACTTTTTATCTTTTTGGTTTTTTCTCTATTAATTTATTTTAAAATCACTTCACAATAATATATACAGGCAGCACTTTATATTTTCCAAACATACTTCAACAAGTGATCTTCCAAGCACCAACGAGCCTTACCCACCACAACACACACACACACACACACACACTCCTTCCACCAGCATCGGTTCAACACAATACACTACAACATACTTTCAACACAATACACTACAACATACTTTCAACACAATACACTTCAACGACGAGTATAATCGTTATAGTAATAATAATTATTATTAACGTGGCGTAACCCGGACGAGTTTCAAAAGGCACCTTTCCAGCTGGGAACTTGAAGGGCGGGTTCTGGAGGATGAACGAGGCTTCCTCGAGAGTGATGAAGCCGTTGTTGTCTCTGTCGTACTCCTTGAACTTGGGCACTATCGTCACCTTGCTGTGGTTGATGGTTGGGTGGGTGGGTGGGTGTTGGAGGAGTGAGTTGATGGCTGGGTGTTGAGTGGGTGGGTTAAGTGAGTGGGTGGGTGGTTAAGTTGGTCGCTTGAGTGGGTGGTTAACGGATGAATGGTTTGGTGGATGGCTGGCTGGTTAAGTGGGTAAAAAATTGAGTTTATGAGGCAGTTTAGTCTAAAAGATAAAAGTTGAATGAATCTATGAGTTTTTTCTAAGTAAGATGAAAAGAATCATGATCAAATAAAAAAAACTTTAAAGGAAAAAAGTTTTAAAAACATTTAAATAAAGAATGTTCAGAAATATTTGATAAACAGGCCATGCATGCATGGAGTGAAATCAGAATTGTGGACTCATCTTTCGTCTATTACTGCCCTGTTCACTCAAGCATCCTGTTTTACGATGCCTCTACCAAAAGAAAGTTACATTAAAGAACTAATGAGAGGCTTATCCTTTGGATTGTTTTTTAGAATTTAAGTTTTTTATATGCCGAAAGCCGGTTTTAAAACATATTAAATGCTGAGAATTTAGACTCAATAGAATGCATATTCTTGTTCATGAAGTGCAGCCCAGATCAGCATCTCCATGCTTTTATCCTACAATAGTTCACATTCTCAACTTTTTGTCTGACTTAAGTATGCGGTTTGAAGCCTCATCAAGCTTTCACTCCACCATTGAAGCACTCTGGTTCTTGCCTATCTCACTAGTTGTGTTCTTTTTGTGCCTTTTATCCTTTTTAATGGCATATTGTGCAGGAGTTGTAGATCCGGTTTAATCTTTATGTCTGTTTACTGCAGCTTGAGCCTGATTCATGGCATTTTTATTGACGAATAAAGATTCTTAATTACGATCGAAAAGATAAACTTTCGATTTTCTGAAGGCTTGAAAATTATTATTCCAAAATAAAACATTTCATTTTTATATTTCCTTCAATTCCTCTGCCAGTCGCCTATTCAGAATGCATACATACGTGGTTATGTGTGTGGGGCATAAACTAAAGGGACCACCCAGAAGTCATTCCTTCGATATGCAGAACTTTTTAGAGTTTATAATGCAGTTTTTGGTATGTATTTCTTTTGCAAATAGCTTTGTTTTAGTTGTTCAATAGAATATTTAAAAGCTTTCAAAAACGATGATCAAATATTAATTTCATGAACGACTATTGATTGATTTTTTTCCTTGTTTTTGTCTCGATAAAAGTACACAAAATCTTAAAATGAACGATTCAACAAGCTAAAAAAGTTTTAATTAATCATCGATAAATTGAGTTTTGCCAGAACCTTCGATAAACCACTTAAGCAATTAACTTTATCCACTATTTACAAAAGAGCAGGAAGGCTGTTTGCAATTAAAAACCGTTTTTTCACCTATAGTTTTTTTAACCATCCCTTTATATTTTTATTTGATTTCCCGATGGAGCAAGATTAGTAAATAAATCATTCTATTGTTTTCGAACTTCAATTCTTAATTCTGCAACAATTTCAAAAAAGGTCCCATTGATTTTTCGAAGGAAAAAAATATATATAAAATAAAAATTTTAAGCGTCTTTTAGCCATTGTTTTCACCAACATACTAAGTTATTCTGAGAAATCAATCACGAGAATTCTTTCTTTAAAGTGTTTCAAAAATTAATGCAAGAAAAGTTTAGAAAATATTGGAAAGATTAATCGTTGGGACTTAATTGATGAAGGTGTGTTTGATAAATGGTAGGCGTGATTCAACATTAATTTTTACACTTCAACAAATGCTCCTCTACTATGAATAGAACTTTGTTTTACAAATATTAAGAAAAAACGTATAAATTTCTTTGAGATACTATTTCAATATAAATTATACAACTTCAACATGATAAGTTTGGTTATTTTAAATGATAAGGTTTTATCTCAAAGTTTTAGAAACTATAGACGTTGAAATAAGTTAGCTACTCATCTTTACATAAATGTAATATAAGTTAACTTTTTTTTAAGTATTTCTTCTTTAACTTTGCTTAAAGTTGAATGTTTTTTTACAACCTTTTTTATCGATTGATTTATAAGATTTTCTACTCAAAAACTTTATAGCGTTAAAAAAATATTGAACGACACATTGATTATGTAACTTTTGCTGAAGCAAAAAGTTATATAGAAATTTTAAAATAATAGTTTCCTAAGCTTGAATTTTAAATATGTAGACTTTCGAACAGGCCCTTGAGAAAATGCCAGAGGAACTGCATCACATGTGTACACTGCAATAAATACCTCACAAATTCAAGAGTGTTGTTAAAATATTCGCCAAAAACACTATTTTATTTTTATGCATTGCACATTATGCATAAATGCAAACTGAAACTATTTTTTTTAATGAATTTTTTTTAAATCGACGAACTTCTGCTATGTTTAATATTTACAATAAAATTACATAAAACTTTGTATAGCAAAGTTAATTCTTCAATATTATTTTATGAAGTTTTATACTTTTAGGCAAACTAAAATTGTGTTTGCAAGTGAATAAAAAAACCTTTTGAATAAATTGAAAATAGTTTTTTTCAAGCAAAACTCCTTGGTGATACGCCTTAAAAATAATTTTTGGAAGTCATTTACCTAGCACACATATATAAATAATTTCACTGCATTGAACGTGGTCTCTCATATCATAACTTTCCATTACTTATTTCGAAATGACTGTGGATGCCAGTGCAAACATAAAAAGATTTTTCCTCGACTTGTTCAACAATTCAGACTTCTTGGCTCCCTAGCGTGCTCGAATACAAATGGAAAACACTTGGAAATATATATTCCAACACATTAAAAAAAATAGTATTTTTTTCTTGTTTTTTACATTTTTTAAAGACTTGTATCAAATAATTTGAAATTTCTTTTTCGCCTTTTTGCATTAAAAAATGCGCTTTAGGCAGCCACTTGTCGTCATCATCATCACCACCCTCATCACCACCACCATCATCATCATCACCATCATCATCACCACCATCATCACCACCACCATCATCACCATCATCACATAATCATCCACTCACGTCTCTTCAATTTTATTCTTGAACTGGCCAAACTCCGCGGCCGAGAGCCTGCCGTCGTGGTTGTGGTCAAACTTTTTGACGAAGTGCAGCGCCCTGTCTTCCGGATACTTAAGTTCGTTTTTCAGCATCGCCACCGCCTGCTCGAACGAGATGAACTCTTCCCCTCTATGGTGGTTGTGGTGGTGGTGGTGGTTTTGGTTGTGGTTGTTGGTTGTGGTGGTGGTTCTGGTGGCTATGGTGGTTGTTGGTTATGGTGATTGTTGTGGTGGTGGTTTTGGTGGTGGTTTTGGTGGTGGTTTTGGTGGTGGTTTTGGTGGTGGTTGTTGTGGTGGTGGTTGTAGTGGTGGTTGAGTTGGTAGTTGTTGGTGGTGGTAGTAGTAGTAGCAGCAGTAGTAGTAGTAGTAGTAGTAGTAGTAGAAGTAGTAGTAGTAGTAGTAGTAGTAGTAGTAGTAGTAGTAGTAGTAGTAGTAGTAGTAGTAGTAGTATAAACTGCAAAATAATAAGTGTGTTTTTAGTTTCAAAATGCCATGTCATTTCACAATGTTTCCGTCTTGAATGATGAATAATCATCGTCTAGCTGTCATCATCACCATCATTATCAATACTACCATCACCTTCGTCATCATTATCAACACTACCATCAACTTCATCATCATTATCAACACTATCATCAACCTCATCACTATCAAAACAAGCATCAACACTACTACTACCATCACACCCACGCATTGCATCATAGCAACCATGGCAACCATGGCAACCATTCCTAACGTTATCTTCGCCTTCAATTCCATCGCCATGTTCTTCACTTTGCTGACTCCTTGGTTGAAGAATTCCATCTTTTGTTCTTCGCTGCTGCTTGTGAAGAGGAATTTCGCTAAAGTAAATTCTGAAAAGTGTTTTTGGAAAGCTTTTATAAGAAATTACTTTGAGAAATGTTTAAAAAATGAAAAAAAGAATTTTTATAGAATGATAATAATACTTAAAAAATGTGTTTTTAAATCATGGAGTTTGTTTTCATATGTAGAAGCACTCAGAGGGTTCATTTCAAGCAAGATAATGCAAGAAGGATGGCCTTCATGTTCGTCTCTGCACTAAAACTACAGTTAACTCGCAGTCCCGAGCGCTTGAAATTTCTAGATAACTCTCAGTCAAGTCGCTCTTTGAAATCTTATTTTTATAAGGATTAAAAATTAATTGTTAAAAATACTTATTTCACTAAAAAAATTTTACGTTTGCCAAAAACGTTATAATATTCATAGAAAGTCTGCTTGTTTCCATGTGGACCCCCTGCTTAGGTAAAATAATAAACTGCATTTTCAAAATTAATAAAACTTTTAAAATGTTTATTCGTTTATTTCTTCGCATAAGAAGTGGACTAATATAAACTTGATCAGTATGCCTAGCTGGAAGGTGGAGTAAGGGAAAAAGAAAAAATATATATACATTTTGAAAATAATAAAATGTAATTTATTCTAGTCATAATTTGTTTAATAATGAGAAGCCTTCTTCAAAAAAATTGAATTAACATTTAATCAAATGACACTATCAATAAACCAGAATAATGATGAATGACAATTTTTAGAAAACTCGGTTTATTCCACAAATTGGAAAAATTTCAAAAGAATTTGTAAGGAGTTTCGAAGGGAGAAGACGGACGTGGCAGTTTATAAGAAGATTCCCCTGTCAAGAAGCGCACCCCCCGCAAGGTTTTATGGCAGCGGGTCGATCTGATTGCGTGTATTTATTGCAGCGAGAGCGTGGTGTTCGAAGTTACAGATCCCAGGATTACATCGAAATGTGCGGCCCGCCTACCGAATCATTTGGCGTGTTAGAGAGCAAGAATTGCATTTCAAATGTTTAAAAATATCTTTTTGTTGTTTTCATTGGAATGCTTTGATACCAGAATGGAATAAAAGAGTAAATAGAAAAAGTTTACTATAGAATTAAGAGAGTCGTTGGGAATGAAAACATGCAATTCAACACACTTTATCGCATTTCCTGCATATATGCAGTCTCTTAAGTTTTGTTTGCGAACTTATAATGAACATTCTACTTGTTTTTTTTTGCTTTTTTGTTCTGTTTTTTGTTTCTATTCATGATAATATTCCTGTCTTTTTCCATTAACTGAAGTCCAGTTCGCATTCAGGCATTCTTATCGGCCTCGTGTTCTTGGCACGCGTGCTGTCTCTCTAAGAGAAAAACAAAATATATACCCGCTGGAGTATTGCTTACGAAGTATGCAATGTGGTCACAAAGATCGAATCTTATTTTAGAAAGATTGTGGTAGATTTTATCGCAATATGTTATTGTTATGAGGTAATTGCAAGAGACTTGAGGATCGACGGGAAGTGCAATGTGCCTTGATGTACGTCCCTTAGCCTTCAACTAAACTGCAACGTCTGTCATTGCAAAATAATTAAATCGATAATTACTTCTCTCACTAATAAAAGTTTATTACATTTTTTTGTTTCATTTTGCAAGTCCCAATGAAAAAGGGCTTCTCAGTGCAAACAGTAGGAATTTTGTGAAAATACTGAATAAGGCTTGCGTTTAATTTTCAATGTTTGAGCCTAATTCCTCAGAGCTTCTTTTCCGTTTAATTATTCCTAGGACTTAAATGGGATCTCCGTCGACAAACACGACAACATTTCCCTGAATTTTGCTCTATTTATATTAATTTTTCATTCTTTATTTATAATATATGACTTAATTACTTATTCTCCGTCATATTTCAAGCGTTAAAGCTTGCGGCATTTGTGTTATTAACTTCTAAAATTTAAAAAAATCGAATTTGTTAAATATATTGTAATTCTAGAATCACAAGCTTACTAAATCACTCTCTCGCTCATTCACAAACCTTATTTCTTTTTTTCAAATTTTTATTTAACAATAATTTTAAATTCTTTTATCAGTGAAACTGTTTTGATTCTAAAATTAATACGTGGCCGAATAATGCCATGAGTCCAGCTTACGCGCTAGATTCTTAGTGCAAGAATTATTCAAAAAAGCTCAATTTGAGGTGAAAGGCGGCTTAGATTACCATATTTTAAAAAATAATTTCATAATTATATATTTTTTTCATCAAAAATTCATTGTTTTTTTTTTAAATACATAAAAAATATATTCATTTTTGTGTGAATAAAAGGTAAAAATTCTTTTCTTTTTATATATATGACATTAATAAATTTGTGAATACTCTTTTATTGAAAATCAGTTTACTAACCAGCTACAAGATTCTGGACCACTCAACACACAGTCCCTAAGCTCCGACTGAAGACTTCTATCTGCCTATGAAACTTGCAAGCAAACCAGGCTTTCAACTCGCTGATTCTCAGAATCTTTAAATAATCTTATTTGAACTTTGAGTTTCAATATCTCGACAAAAACCTGGAAATCGTGGTTTTGAACGGGAGGCTACAAAACAGACACGACGAAGAGCGCTGACCGATCAGACGAGCGCGTGAGGCGCTTAAATACACACGCGCGTCTGTATAAACAAGGCAATGATCGCACTGGTGCTGTTGATGTAGGACCACTCGCAATGTTTGCCTCTACTTTTCGCAACATTGCCTAATGGTCTTTTGAAGATACAGAAACTAGTTTATAATTTATGCGTTTTGATAAAAGCAGTTTGAGGCAGTATTACAGAAGTATCCCAAAGAAATGCCTCTTATCGTCATCTTGCGCCACATCCCTCAAGAGTCACTTAGAAGAAGTTTTCAAAAATTATTTTATTTTATTTCTTTAAACAATGGCAGTTTTTACTGGAAAAAGTTTTTGAATATTTATATATTTTATTTTTAATGGCATGTTTTTCGACTGCATGTGCACCACAATTAAATTTTTGTTCGTTGATTCGAGAATAATTATTTAAATACATTTCTTTTTCTACTTTTTCACAATTATTTAAATATCTGAATTTTTTCTATAAATATGTGTTTCCAGAAATAATATTAAAGTTTTTTCAGTAATAACAAGTAATACTTTTCAATTTATAATTCGTATTTAACTTAAGTTTTGTTAAATTAATGTTTAAGTTGTATGTATAAAGACTTGAATCAATAATTTAAAGTTGTAAAATTATTTTTAAACTTTTATTGTTAATTTTCATATTTTAAAATCTTTTCTCTTTGAATTCTGTTTAAATTTTTTTTAGATGTTTTTATAAATCATCATGTTCAATTTGGAAAATTTCATTTTCTTCTTTTTAATCTTTTTTTATTCACGATTAAAGAAAAAATAAAATAAAAAACTTTTTCAGTATAAATTATAACTTTTACTAAAAAAACATTTTTTTGCAAATTGATTTTTCTTTTGCAAAAAATTTCATGGATTTTCACTTCAGCTTATAATTGTTTGTCCTCTCGTCGTCGTCTAAACGGTTTACTGTTTTCCATTGAACCCTTGAAAACATTTCCAAACTTCTCAACATTTCCTCTTTCCTTCCACCACCAACATCCACACAACACACAACAACTGTCACCACCATCACAACCCACTTTTTATCACCACTTTTCTTGCTTCTAGCACCGCCTTCTAACACAACAAAGCGACCATGTCTACAATTACCTTCTTTTTTATTCTCTTTCTATTGCAATGCCGAGAATCACTATCATCACAGCCGCTTGATTTAGTATGCAGACAACATTCATCATCATTATCAGCACCCTCATATATCTTTTACATCAAAGATTCACAGAAAATGTGTATGTTTTTATGCAAACACTTTCATGCAATCTTTCATCGCATCCATCCGCTTCCATGACAACCCACCGAAAAGCAGCCCACCCGATCAAATATCATTTGTATTTATATTAAAATAAATAAAATTATTTATTTTTAAAAATATTTTAGAAATAAATAAATGGAAAATAAAATTTTCAATATTTTTTTCTACTAGTTTTTAAAAATAATTGTTGTAAAATTAGTTATTTTTTACTTAAATACCTATTTTTTATAAAAATTATCGATTTTTTTCTATGCAAAACTACTTTCTACATTCAAATATAAATATAAACTATATTTCCTTTGATCCGGTGGGTGTTTAATTTTTCGAGTAAGTTCAAATTTTACGGATGGGTTGTCTGGATACCCATCATCCATACTTTACTTTATCCATCAATCTGTTCATTCATTCATTAATCTGTCCATCTTGTTTTCCATCAACCATTGGATTCATCCATCAAGTCCCTTAATCTCAACCATTTTCTTCCATTTTTTTACAATTTGTATTCCTTCATCTTATTCTATTCTTTCGTTCATTAAGATTCATTTCATTCTCAACCTTTTCTCTTTTTCGCTCCATCATTCACTTCCTCCCCCTCTTCTTCCTCCATCTAGCTACAATCACCATTCCACTATTTGATATAAGGGTATGAAGCAAGTATTATTTAATCAAGTTTGACCCGGTCACGGCAACTGACTAAATCAACGGCAACTTCTCCTTTCTGAAATTTCTCATTATTTGCCGAGCAGTGGGCAATAACAAGAATTTAAGGTTGGAGTGCTTAAGTCTCTTGGTTTGGAAGCTCTGAAGGAGGCACAGAAGTTAAAGAATTTATAATGCTATAGGAAAAACAAATGGACTATAATTAAATCAAAGAAATGCATACTTTGACCGTATACAATTCAATAAAACAATTAATACTTTCATATTAAACTTTCTGTTCACTAGAAAGAGCTCAATGTTGTCGTGTAAAAGGGGTGAATCGATTGAATTGATTGAAGTGAAGTGTTGTGAGAGAAGATGGATAGGTCGATATAAGGTTTCGTTAGTTTATTTTTGTAAATAAATTCGGTTTTATGATAAACAAAAAGGTTGTTATGAGCGAGGAGATTACATGTAGGAATATTGAAATAGGTTTTTCATTTGTTTAAAGTATTGGATTCATCCTTTTTAGATCAAGGCATTAAAAATGCATAAAGTTAATTTAATTTTATTTTTTAATTAAATATTTATTTTTGAATAAAATGAGTTTTGTTATTGAATTTTTTACAAATAAAATTTGTTTTAAGACTGTTTTAATGCCAATTTATTTCATAATAATGTTTTTAAAATAATTATTTTTCTATTTCTGGAAATTTCCATTTTAGTACACGCTAAATCTTCAATTATAATTATTTTCTAAAATCTATATTTTTTAATGTTATTTTTTTAATTGTTTATTCTCGATTTCCAACATCTCTGGTCAGCTTTTATTCATGCACGAACAAATGATCTAATGCACACGACGGCATACAGCCTTGTAGCAACATTTGCATATTCTGTTTGTACAACCGTCAACAGTTTACAAAAGTGTTTTTTAGTTTTTTAAACTTTAAATTTTTATCTAAATTTAATTGTTTTTTACAAATATTTTTCATTTTTATACCTTTTTCTACGTGTATTATTGTGTATTTCCTTCATTGAGTGCCCTTTTGGAACATGCTTTTGCGAATCGTTATTTAGGAAAATATAGCAGATTATACCTGTATACATGAAAAAAAGTTCCTTTCAAGTTTTTTTAAATTTTTTTCAACCTACTTCTAAAATTCTGGAAGAAAGAAAAAAGCAAATTTGTTTAAAGCAATTACTAATTTTTTTCAAATGAAGGCATCCATTAAGCCTCTTATTCTCTATAATTGTGTAGACCTGTCGAAGCCTTGCACCTTTCAGTCTTCTCTAACCAAAACTCTCGCACTAATTATAATGGATTGCCTTTTAAACGTTCACCACTCGCTGACACACACATCGACAGGGCGTCTACATTTTTTAGACGCCCAAAAATGCATTCTGTCGACGCAATCCCATAGTGGATACAACATAGACGACAATACATAAAAACACTTCATAGTCCTCCTTTGAGCACTTAAACAAATGAAAAGTTCAAAAATGATACACAGAGTGGCGTTGAATTGATTAGAGTAATGACCGCCCCTTCCAACGACGACACCCTTGCAGCCTCCCTAGCGCTCGAGTGTACAAACATTTGCGTACACCCGTTTTGACAATGGAAAGATATGTGCAGTGTTCTCTGCGAAGGGCGAGGTGCTTGCATGTCAAGCAAGATACATATGCAGGCGAAAAACTCCGTCCATACCTTCATACATACACATGCAAACATACAATATACGTACATATACAAATAAACACACGCACCTACATATACGAAACTTCATAAAAAAACATACATATACAAAACCTCATACAAACACATACATTTACAAAACTTCATACAAACACATACATATACAAAACTTCATAAAAAACATACATATACAAAACTTCATACAAACACATACATATACAAAACTTCATACAAACACATACATTTGGTCGCTTCGTTTGGACGACGAAATCAATAAAAAAGGGACTGCTGGCGTTGAAGTCGCCGATCGATAATGACCAGCCGATGCGATCCTGTCGCGGTATTGGTGTTCTGTATTTATTGCTTGTAGAATTCGCAATCTAAATTTCGAGGTCTCGGTGTTTTTGTAATTTCAGTTACTCCATTTGGTACAAATAATCAACTTGTTCAATAAAAACTGAAACATTTGCCGCTTTAATTTGTTACATTTTGAAAGAATGTTGCAGGAAAAAACCCTGGATGCTTTCTCATCAGACTTTTGAGACCACCCGAATCAAAAACCCTTCTAAATTAATTTTATTTATTTTCTTTTACTTTCGGCTGCTCCAATTAGGGGTCATCACAGCAAATTATTTTTTTACCCTTTTATACTTCTACTTTCTACATCTTCCACTTTTCCCATCTTCTCACCACATCCACAAAACTTCTTTTTAGTTTTGCTTTTGTCTCCCTCTTGGTGACTCCATCTTCAGCAATATTTTCCTCATAATATTTTTATCCCTCCTTTCACTGTTTACAAACCATCTTCCTTCTGCTTTTTCTTGAATTTGAAAAAAAAGCGCTATACAAATTTATTTGATCGATTCATTTATTCATCTTATCCTTAAACCGTA
Organism: Piscicola geometra; assembly: GCA_943735955.1. Classification (NCBI taxonomy): domain Eukaryota; kingdom Metazoa; phylum Annelida; class Clitellata; order Hirudinida; family Piscicolidae; genus Piscicola; species Piscicola geometra. Next base: position 8,199,524 of record OX030958.1, on the reverse strand, counting down.
TTGCCTGCACTGTCCATTTTTCATCTTGTCAAACATCCAACAAAAACCTTAGCATCTTCAGCTCTACATTTTGTCTTTTAGCCAATGCCACTGTCTTTAGAATTCTCCCGATGCACAGTGATCCTCGAAGCCACCTCCTACAGACAGCAGTAGCAGAATTCAGAAAAGCCTTAAAGCTTGCCTTCGTCAACGTGAACTCAACTATAGATCTTCCGTGTATCGTACGAGCTGTGCATTGACAGAGAGCACCAGTTAAGCCTGGATCTGAGTGGGGGGAGCCTTCAATGTCTGACCATGAACCAGCGGCTGAGTGTGTAACGACTCGGCTTGACCAACGGTTGGTGCTAGGTTCGAGTGCAACCGATGGCCTAGTAGTGATCGCTTCCGTTGCGTGCCCGGTGTTATAGAAAAATGGAAATTGTTTGCCTTCATATAAGCCGCCACTGCATAGAACGGAGTTTTAGGCAGACAACACCTCGACTTTATTTTAACATTTATACAAATTAAAAATTTACTCATAATATTCTTATTTCCTTATTTTTGAACTTTTATTCAAAAAAAATTAATTTCCCGTGAAAAATACCACACGAAAATACCATTCGAATTCATGGACTAAAGGCCGATTTTTGAGCACTGCGTCCCTGCAGCAAACAATGAAAAATTACACATATTCACACACAAAATGTACATCAATTCTGAACAGGCGAAGAAAAGAAACACTGCCACCAAGAATTGAAAAAAAACTAGAAGGAATTAACAGATCAATAATTTGTTAACTTATTAACAAGAATAATATATGGATCGAAAAGAATTATTTAACCAAATATTATTCAAAATGTTAAATTATAAAACATATAATGCATCATTATTTGCATATGCATGCAGGTGGATACTTCTCAATGCAGGTGAACAGCCTCAAAGATGAGGTTTTGTGGATTCAGTTGAGGGCAGCAGGCATGGGTTCGTTTCTGAGAGCCGCTACTATATTCTTGGCTGGTAGTAATGATAATGATGAGCTTATAATTTTTTTAGAAATAAAAATGATTATAACATAATAAACTTTAAAAAAATTCTAATCTTTCATCCATCAATCCATCCATCCATCTCTTACCCGTCATCATACTCATTTCTTCTCTAGTTTCGACGACAGCACTGCCGATGTGTGGAGTAACAACGACATTGGGGTAGAAAAGAAGAGGGTGGGTAGGTGGGAGAGGTTCGGGTGTGGTGACATCCAGACCAGCGCCCCAGATCTCTTTGTTCTCTATGGCCCTTGAGGGGTCACGTGGTTAAATCAGATTAACAGTGGGTGATGTTTAATAGATTCAAAAGCTTATTTTAATTTAAAGGAGTAACTATATAATGGATTCAAAGCCTGTTCTTAACTTTAAACATTAACTATATCCTCTTCAAATAAAACTAGCAGAAGAGAGCAATAGAAAATGTTTAAGCACTGAAATCTCCAAGCACAAACCAGCACAGGTCCTCTTGCACGACCAGGTCACCCCTGCCGCAGTTGACGAAGACTGCTGACTTCTTCATCGCCTTGAACGCCTGCCTGTTGAACATGCCCTTCGTCTCCTCGTTGACCGAACAGAGCACCAGCACGACGTCTGAAGAGGCTAGCAGTTCTTGCAAATCCATCTTCTTTGCGTGCACTGGGGTGTTTTGGAGGGGTTTTATGATTTTAATAAAGAAGCATTATTCATTCTTTTTTTTAAATTTCTTTTATTTAGTATTTTATGTAACATTTTTCTACTTTATTTAATAAATTTAGTGATAAATAAATATGAATATCCCTCACAGTGGTCGTATTCAGGACCAAGAGTAGAGGATCTGTTGGTGTATAGAATCCTCGCCACCCCGAGGCCCTTGAGACCTTCTGCAGTGATCTTTCCAATTCTTCCCATGCCTACAATACCAACAGTGGCACCCCTCAGTCGCTTGCCACACATCCACATCGGCGTCCATGTGCCCCATTTGCCTGTCTTCACTGCCTCTACCCCTGTTTTAGTGATTGTGGTGCTTGTGTAGACCGGTAGAGTTGATTGATTCGATGAATGTGAATTGAAAGCATTTTATAATTTTAAAGAATTTTTGTTTAAATTTTCATCCTTAAAGCATCATCATCAGCAAGATAACTCACACAGCACCTTCACACAGCCTCCGCATGACGGCTAGTAGTAAGGCAATGCACAACTCAGCAGTCGTGGCTGACAACACGTCAGGCGTGTAACCCACCTACAAGGGTGGTCATAAAGACATATGCCCAATAGGCACATTTCATTTGTAAACGTTTTACATTTAAAAGTTGATGTGTGAGAAATGTTTTTCTATAGAATCTAATGCAATAAGATTTTACGATGTTTTATAAAATAAAATTTACACATCCAAGTTACATTCCAATATCATAAAAATCATTCATTACTTTAATACTCCTTCTTTTACATTCTTCCACGTCAATGTGGTCGTAACCAACTGACATCGTGCTTATCACTTGCAACTGCTCACCTGGTGAAAATGAATAGAAAGGTTCAAAATCATTGAATAATCCATTGTCTTTTAAAAAACCTGCTGCATCCAATAGTTCTTTGTCGATCTTGTGAAAAAGCAAACAGTATATGCCATGAGCCCCTGGTAGTTAATTTCTTAAAAGTTATTTTAATATATATTTTATTTTTTAAAAATAATGATATTCTTACCTTTAACATTTTCGTATAGCACATTCTTATCTATCTTTCCATCTTTTGTATTCATTTTTACAATCAGACCCTGTTCTTTTAAGTATTCAATGCTGCATTTGGGTACATTATTGGTTACAAAAACTATTTTTGAACTCAAATCAACAGCCATGTTTCTGATGGGCAATGAAGTCAATAAAGAACTATTTTTTAAAGTAATTGCATTAAGTCCCACTTTAAATACTTTCACGAAGTATCGATTGGAAGTGCTATGTGCAATAAAGTTCATGTCAATATATTTTATTCGTTACGCCTTCTGGGCAACATATTTGAATGTAATGCTCTAAAATTTAGAGACTAAAAGTAAAGATCGTGAAACAAATTATATTTGATTTGCTCTTTAAAATTATTTAATTAAATTTAAATTTTCATTTTAAAAATTTGATAGTTTGAACTTTCTAAAATTAGTTTCAAAATAACTTGTCAAAATAATGAAAAAATTATAAGCCTTAAAGATTTATAAACCTCCAAATTCAGTTAAATCATAAAGGGCTATTTGAAACCCTAATGAGACATGGCGTTTAAATTTATTATTAAAAAAAACTTTTCATCATTTTGTAGCATGTGCTTTATACAAGGGCGGCGATCTACTGAAAATCTTGGGGGATCCTAACCAACATGGACTATCCTGGGGGGTCCACATTGAGGCGGACTACAAAAAAGTGAAAGGATCCGGACCCCAAGACCCCCTCAGGACCACCGCCCATAGTTTTGAAAACTTGGTGAAGAAAGGGCGAAGTAAAAATAGGAACATTAGAAGAATAATTAAAAGAACAACATGAAGTGCGAACTTTTGAATACTACATCAAAGATGCTTCATCATTTTCAAAGTCTTTTTTTTTCAACTCAAACTATTGAAAATTAAAAATAAAATTATATTTTTATCTATACAGACGGAGAAGATAGATGAGAAAAGTGGGTACTATGTTAACATATACATTACAAAAGCGTCATGTGTTTGTAACAATTAGAAAGCACTAATTAGTTTATGGGCAAATGTTACAAGTGAAAAAATGTAACGGGGTCATTGGGTGCGAAGTCATATTTCAAGGAAGCAAGTTGACGTGAGACGTGTCTTGCAGTCGGTGACAAAGGCCATTTGAGATTTTGAATGTTATTTTTATTAGTATTACAACAAATATTTAATATTTGTATAGGCTCATTTTAAAGAGATGAGTTGGTACATCAGCAGATGGGGTACTTTTAATGTTTTTATATACAAAATAAATTGTGCCACCCATTGTTGGACAGTTGAAATGTTTATATTTCTCATTAAGATTTGTAAAAAAGTTTAAAAAGTTTGATGAATATCTTTAAAGCAAATTCATTACATAAGTTGAGATATCGCATTTTTAAGGCACAATTAAAATAAATAATCATAGAAAAGTTTAAAAAGTATTAAAAACAATTTTTAAATAGGAAAAATAATGAAAAATTTTAAATGCTGAAAGTGAATAATAAATTCAAAAAACTTTAAACGAGTATATTTTCAAGTTGTGAAGAGTGCGTTTGTGATAGATGTCTTGGCATGGCCTTTAGCCCGGCTGCGACTGAAACTTGCGGCACCACAGTGAGCCTCCAAGCGCTTGCTAATAACGTCTTAAAACTTCAAAGTTGGGCAGAAAATCAAAAAGCAAAAATCAGTTATTTATCATCATTTCGAAGCTATTTGATGCCAAAATACTGTATTCTGTGAGTTGCTGAAAGGTTGTTTTTAAAGATAAGAACGGCATTCAAACTGCGGTGCAGCTTGCCTGGATCAGTCTAGGCACACTGGAGGCTTTGTCCGTCTGCCAAAAACAGACTGTTTGGACAAAACCACTTTTGGGCCGCAAGAAAACTCGCTTGTTTATTTTCATTTGAGTTCATTATTCATTATTCGCCAACTTGTGAGCAGTGTTTATGGAGCTTCCTTTTCTTCTCTATCCAGCTTTTTAATTTATTCTTTTTTTAAATTTATTATTATTCTTTAATTTATAATATTCATGAATCTATAATTTTTCGACAAGGATATTGTTTATACGTAATATATTCATCATCTAGCCTAAATAATTAATAATAATACCCGATACATATCTGTTCTTCTGGATAGCATACCAGAGAGACCTGAGCATTTGTCATCTCTTAAAACTCCCTCAATCAAACCTCTTCATTAAAACCATTTGCTATTTCAACTATTCTTATTCATTGTTCAGTCTTTTTCTTCAACTCTTTCCAAATGACCTTCCTTCTAATGCAAATAGAAAACACAGGGAAAACATTCAATCAATCAGTTATGACGACTAAGAGGCGTCTATTGACGTGCAATAAGACATAATCGTGATGGAGCAGGCAGACAGACAGGCAGGCAGGCAGGCAGACAGGCAGGCAGGCAGACAGGCAGGCAGGCATCAAGACAGGCACCAAGGCGTCAAGACAGGCAGGCAGGCAAACATCAAGGCGTCAATGCCTCATAAACTCCTCAATGCAGCACAATGCAGGCGTAAGTGGACATGCGAGTGAGGTAAGAGACACTTCAATGGTTCTCCAACCGCTGCTGCAACCGATGCATCATCCCTATCTGATGCAGTGACTGACGCAGACATTACTATGATGTCATTGTTTTTAGCGTATTAGTAAATTAATTTGATTATAAAAAAATTCCCATCGGAAAAACTGGAAGATTTTTACTCATTGTGGGTTTGAAGAAATGGTTATGCTGTTTAAATTCTCTAGTATAAAAAATGTGAAAATATATTTGTAAAAATATCGTGAGCAAAACAATGTCGTGGATGCATAAACCAACAAAACAAGAGAATTAAAATAATCGTTTTGAAATGTGTTCTCGCGTTAAAAAACCATTAATCACCAGGACTGTAGAGTGAATAACTCATCAGAGTTTTTAAATATTTAAAAACGTTCAAGTCCAGCATGAATTATTATGGAATTTACTTTGTTGGCAACATATGTCACATTGCTCTACTCTTTAAAAGAATTTTTTGCACTGCTTTTCAAGTTTTTATGTGTTATTTAAAATTGTATTCAGAAAATTGTTCAATAGCTTGCAACTTTATTTTTATTTTAGTAATTTTCATGTCGAAAAAAGCTTTGAATTCAAGTCATTTTTCTGGTCTAAAAAAATGTTATCTTGATCTTTTTTTATCTACAAAAGTATATATATATAATGAGTTTTATTTAAATTTATTTGTCTTCATTTACAATCTATTTAAAAGTCATTCATGTGTAAAAAAATGTTTATACATGAGTATTTTTGATCGCTTAGGAAAAAGAATGTCTTTTAACTGACAATTAATTCAAACCAGCTTTTGAATTCAAATTGGATTTAAGATATAAAGACTCTAAAAAGATCACTAAAATAAACTCAAAATTTTCTTTTGAAAATTTAATTATTATAATAATCTGTCTTATTGAAATTACTTTCATACACCCGCCTTATCTTTCTTATCATTATTCCATTAGATCGACTGCGAGACTTAATTTCAAATATGACTCGTTCGATAAGTATTCTGACGAGTCCTTCTGATTGGAAATATTTAAAATAAATCACAATCAAAATTAACATATTTACACACGTATTTACAAACATATGAATATTTATTTTCATTTAAATTGATATGTATATATTTTTAAACCTCAAATGCTGTGTATAAACAAAAAACTGAAAGTTTCCTCTTCGGGCGGATAAATATGTACGCTGCTGGGCAGTGCAAGTCAATAAGTTACACAAATTCAATTAAATCGTCCCATTTATCAACGATCTACCCTCTCCATCCCCTCCCCCTAACTCCTTTATCTCCACCTATGATGTTTATCTTACAATTTGAAATTTAAATTCTTAGTTTACAATTATTTATTTATTTTTTTTAATTTATGATTTTAAAATGGCAAAAAATAACTTCTCACTCTGCTTTATTCGCCTGTTGTCTTCATTCACTGAAATATAATTTTGTAACCAAATGGAAGTAACATAGTTTCAAAGCATCATCGAGTCATTTTTGAACGAGCTCATACGTATCTTCCCACTGCTACCAACACTAAAAATACCTTTTAGTTTACATGAACTCGTGTTTTTATTAATAAGTTCGGATCATTTTATCGATGTTTCTAATATAAAAAGCATAACGGGCACATTTTTTCTTCTTAATTCTCGTTATCAAATCAATTAGGGCTTGATGTGCACTTGAGGGAGTGTGGAGGAGGTATGGCAGAAAGGGATCAATCCTTCGATCTTCGCATAAATATTCTCCTTCATCGGGCTGTGAAGACAAAGAGAGGCTCGTAAACAAGAAATAAATGATGTAAGCCTTTCCCAGAGAACGTGCAATCAGGAAGCGTAAATTGTTTTCTGATGGCTTGAAATAAAAATGTCGATAATGAAAGTGAAAAAGTTTCAATTAGTCGTCTGCTGCACTCATAGCTCGTTAAAGACTCTGGCCAAGCAGACAGGATCTCGAGTAGATCTGATCGAGTGCAGAGCTCGAAACTGCTTCCTTCAGTTACAAACTCCTTAATTATCAATCACCAAGAAGCGAGAATTCAAGCTGGAGCTCGTTCGCCAGCCCACTCAAAACACTTGCGCGTGAGATGCCTGCAAGGAATTAATAACTTAAGTTAACTTTCAGGTTCCAGGCAGTCGCGAGGCGTGTCTGGCGCCATGCAATTCAATCGAACACATTGTTAGGCGAAGCAATTAGCAAGCAATGACTTCATTATAAGTTTGTATTTCCAGCTTAAGAATTGTTTCCTTGTATACTTATATGTTGATGATTCAAAACGCCTATGTGTTTTAATGATTAAAAAAAGTTGGATCTGACCTAAAAAGTTTATCCATCTCAAAATCATGTTTCAAGGTTCTCATGAAGGCTTTTAAAAACATCAACGATGGAATAGTCTAATTATGGCGCATTCATAAAAAAAACTTTCCAAACATTAAAAATGAGTCAATTATAATAAAAAAAGTATTTATCCTCATCATCATCACCACCAACATCATCATCACCAAGACCACCAACATCATCATCATCATGACCACCAACATCATCATCATCAGCATGATCGTGGCTAATAGAAAGCATAAGTTTTCTTTACAAATGCCTGTGCACCAGAAAGCTTGACGGCAAACGCATCGATATTCCGAGATCGCCTCCGGCCAAGTGTCCAATACTTCATAGAGCTCGCGTATGCAGCTATGCAGGATTAACCATGGCGCAAATTTGTGTTTCATATATTTTGAAAGATTTAAAGCGATTAAATGTGGTAAAAATTTAAGTGATTTCCCGTTTTAATAAATGTATTTTGAATAAAATAATGAAAAGTTTTAATATTTGAATTTATATTTCAGCAGTATTTTTTTTTAAATCATTTGATCGATTACGGAAAATTACTTTAAGAAAAAAGTTAAGCGAACAAATAATAATTCATTTAAATTGCTTTATAATTATTAAGCAACCGTTTCTAAATTGCTTCTTTATTAAATTAAATGCCGTCTTGGTCAATTATATTGAAAGAAAAATTTATAAACGGTTGTGGTTACTTAGACGGAATCAGCAAATGCTTAATTGCCTGCCGTCTCCAGCACTCTTTCACCCCACTGCACAACTAACGTTTCATCCCTCCCTTTGTAATACTAACTCTTACATATACTCTTGTATGTGTGTTAGTAGTTTTTTATCTTTTTTTGTCTTTCTGTTTTATAGAAAGATTTTTTGAGCTTTTTTTTCGTACATAAAAAAATAAGAATCTTTTTTATTTTATAGTTTTCAATATTTTAAAAAGATTCAATAACTGAACAGAATACAAACTACAGAGACAAAAAAAATGTTGTTGAAATAAATTTGGCTTATAATTCTTTTCTCATTTCCTCTCTATGCCTAACCTCTTTCCAAATTAAGTTTGAATAATAATGAAAATGTGTTCATTGAAGCTAAAAAGTGTAAAAACCTTTCGATGTTTAAAATTATAAAAATATTGATAAAAACTTAGGCTTTATAAATATATAAGAAACGATTCGTATATACCAAAACTTTCAGCCAATCAGCGACTTCAAACTTGATTTATTCAAGAAGCCACTTCGGCTAACCAATCATTCTGCTTCGTTTCTTTTTCCTTTTTCATTTTATACAAAATGTTTATTAATGTATTTGATACATTCTTAATATATTTGCTTCTAAATGTTCAAGTGTGTGTTACTATGCATGTATTTGCTTAAGTGGTATGTATAAATGTTTGTCAGTTATATAAAGTTGGGAAAATACTTTTCAGAGAAAACTGTTAAATTGTAATGCCAATTTGAAGCGCAAACATCAACTTTATAATGTTACTTCTGTATAGGAAAAACTAAATGTTAAGTAAAAATAAATATTGTAAAAACTATTTTAAAGTTTTATAAAGTTAAAACGTTTCCATTTTTAAATTTCAGAGCCATTCAGAAGCTTTTTCCATCAAAGGTATTCCAATGCAACAAACTTCCTTCACAATTGTAACTAAATGAATTTTTCTGCAATGCTATTGTCCATATTTTCTATATCAATGAGTTCAAAGTTTAATTTCAACTTATCCAAAAGATTCTTCATTTCCATATAATAATTCTTGATTCAATAATACATTTATATTGAAGTCAATGAAAAATTGAAATTACATTAAAATTTAACAAATGATTTATTACTGTTTTTTAATCGGCTATACTATACAAACTGTTATGAAAATTTTGAATTATAGTTTTTTCAACTCGTTTTTAACTAAGAAACTTCAAATAATCCTATTTCGTTTTAAGTTGTTAACATTTTACAAATGCAAAAACTCTTTAAAATATTAATTTAAAAAGTTAAATCTATTCTTTAGATTGTATAAAGAGATTTGTATAAGTGTAGAACCCATAAAATAGGTGGACATGGTCCCCAAATCGGAAAAATATTAAAACAAATCCGTGTAACTAGCTTATCTTGAGTACGAATGAATGACACATACGCATAAGAAACAACAATTCAAATGATTCTAAACCAGACAAATTTTAAATAGATAAATGAGCATCTTTAAAACTGATTCGATAAATATGCGAAGCAGATAAGAATCTGAACTACCAATCGTTTCGATACATTAACTCTCCAATTGAATTTTGCATTTTGACATTTTTTAGTTCATCTTTTTTTGCTTTCATTTACTTCCCGAGGATCATCTTACCATTAACAACTGACATTTTCATATATTCATCTCAAAAATTTTGTTGACATATTTGTTTAACTTTGTTTATCAAAAAAATGTTAAGCATTGAAAAATAATCTACAACTTATCGAATATTTAAGATGTAATTTAGACTTTTAATAAGCATTTATGACTTTTAATTAAAATTTAATTTATATTTTTTAATACGAAACAACAGTGGCGAAGGAATTGGACACTCTGCTGCAGAAGGAGCCCTTGGTGGAAGGCGACATCAGCCAGTGCTGCCAACAAGACGAGGTTTTAACTTCCTTAAAAATAATTTTTGTTTGGTTCAGCTATTCACGCAGTATTCTTGAATCAAGCTGTGCTACTTTAAACCAACTTATACCAACTTTTTAAATTATAGTTTTTTCAACTCGTTTTTAACTAAGAAACTTCAAATAATCCTATTTCGTTTTAAGTTGTTAACATTTTACAAATGCAAAAACTCTTTAAAATATTAATTTAAAAAGTTAAATCTATTCTTTAGATTGTATAAAGAGATTTGTATAAGTGTAGAACCCATAAAATAGGTGGACATGGTCCCCAAATCGGAAAAATATTAAAACAAATCCGTGTAACTAGCTTATCTTGAGTACGAATGAATGACACATACGCATAAGAAACAACAATTCAAATGATTCTAAACCAGACAAATTTTAAATAGATAAATGAGCATCTTTAAAACTGATTCGATAAATATGCGAAGCAGATAAGAATCTGAACTACCAATCGTTTCGATACATTAACTCTCCAATTGAATTTTGCATTTTGACATTTTTTAGTTCATCTTTTTTTGCTTTCATTTACTTCCCGAGGATCATCTTACCATTAACAACTGACATTTTCATATATTCATCTCAAAAATTTTGTTGACATATTTTAAAATAATGAAAATCTTGAATAGCATTATCATCACCATTATCCTCATTAGAAGCAACATCATTTTCATCGTTATCATCCCCACCAGAAGCACAATTCTTCTCATCACCAGCATCATCCGATCTTCTCATCATTTAGTTGATTGATTGAATTAATCTTTCAAAGTCTGTCGCTTTTTCCTATTTAATTTTATTTGAAAATCTCATTAAGTTGCCTGCGTCGTTATCTGAACAGATTCTGTCTGCTGATTCTACGAAGTTGCAGACCATTTATGCTTTTGTGAAATCCATTTATTTAACAGATTTTTATAAGTTAATTTTACAATAATTTATAAAAATAATTTTTTCGCTTTAAAAATGTATTAGTTTGAGAAAATAATTGTAAGTGTGATTACTTTGAAAATATCTTCAATTAGGACTATTTAATGGCTAGGTACATTGACAACTTTCGATCTCTCAAAACTAAGTCAATTAGCCTTTTAAATGACTTCTCATGAAACTATGAAGACATATCGCAGCCATCACATACACCCACAATTAATGACTCTCATTTATCATAATTATTCGCGTTTAAAGCACGGATGAATACAATAAACAAAGAATATTATCGTCAAACGAAATTATGATTCTCAGAGACAATACTGTCTCACATTTGTTAGTCCCTCGCGTATTTCTAATGGATAAAACGTTGGGGCGTATCTATTCGACTCAAAGTGTTTAATGTTTTAATAGTCTAATCGCCTGTCTGCACACGTGAAAGTGGTGATTGCCTTGGGTGTAACGTCTCTAATTACTGCCAGAGATTCACTTCTTATACAATATTTCAATTCATTCCGATCTCCAAAAGTTACTTTAACTCTTGAGCTACACTATTCAGCTACCCAATAAATCATATCTTGAAATGTTTCCTTCATAAACATCATTATTATTAAATTGTATATTGCAAACAGACACGAAGCATGAAAGCAATCAATGGAAGTGGCAGCAGCAGCAACCAGTTGAGAGTGTTCGATCTCCATCGTCACTTCATCAACTCGGCAACCACTCCGCACACTCCCTCATTCACCCAGCAGTCCAGTGCAGAGAAGGATGAAAAGGTCAAGATGGCGAATAAAAGGAATCAAGCAGTCACCAAGAAGAACGCCAGCCCAAGTTCAACGTTGACTTCCACAACCGCTAAATCAAACACATTCTCCTCCATCACCACTGCCTCTCAACCTCCCAAGAACCCACTATCCTCCACAACTCTTGTTCCTGCCACTTGCCACCCAGCCACCAGGAACCCCAGATGTGCCCACTGCAGGAACCATGGCGTCCAAACCACGCTCAAAGGCCACAAAGCCTACTGCCCCTACCGCCACTGCAACTGCGCCCAGTGCCAGCTGGTACGCATGCGACAGAAGGTTGGCGGTGTCTTTGATCTTCTGTGACTCACTCGATTTGCTGGCATTTCGAATGCATAATTAATTATGCATTGCTTTGCATATCAAAGATTATTCGTTTTCTCAAATCGTTTGTATGCATTGAAACTTTCCACGGAATTTCCACCACAAGACACGTCAATCACCCGCTCAAAGGTGATGGCAAAGAACGTGGCTCTACGCAGGAGACAGGAGCTCGACCGGCAGAAGCAGCAGGAGGCGATGCAGAACAGGCAAAGCGACTGCGAAGAAGCTAACCACTTCCGAGAGTTTTCTCCCTGCTACCAGGAAGCGCCCCTCCTCAACCTCGGTTCCTTTGATCCTTCAGTACATGCATTGTAATATGACATGATAGCGCAAAGACTTTATCGAGGAATTAAATATATCATTTTGTTTCGAGACGAGTTTGTAGCATTAAACACACAAACTACCTCGAAAGAAATGGACAAGACTGGGTCAGCGGGAAACAGAGGCAAGGAACCAGATGGTGGGGAAACTAAAGACCACATCAGCACTCTTGCTCTCATCATTCTCAACTTCTACAACAACGATCCCAAGATCGCCATTGACAGCGTCAGAAAAGGTGACAGAGGGAATCAGTTTTAGGGATTAATTTATCACTTTTTCTTCTCTTTGCTTTCTTCAAGTCATTTTTCAGCTTGGTGTCACATAGAGACCGACCGAAATTCGGTTCGGTTTCGGTTTCGGTGCCGAAATTGCCAATTTTCTTAGTTTCGGCAATTTTTCGGTTTCGGCCGAATCTAATTTTAAAATTTCGGCAATTTTTCGGTTTCGGCCGAAAATAATTTTGTAATTTCGGCTCAATTTCGGTTTCGGCCGAAATGGGTATCATATTTACCGAAAAACCGAAATTTTTATTTATTTATGTAGTTTATCTGATATATCTATGTCCTCAATCGAACTATTAAGTTTGGGTTCGATTCTCTATTAGATATCTATTAGTTATCGTGGTTGATTGATTTATGGGTGTCAGCAGACTAATTATTCGAATAACATATACAAGCATCTGGAACAACAATCATGTATTTGAAATTTAAGAAAATTGGGATACGTTCAATGATGATATTTAACAAAACTTTTTTAAGCAAATTCTATTTTTTTAAACATTTGTTTTAAAAATGTTATTGTCAAAAGTAAATATCTGTATATCCTCAATCGAACTCGAATTATCAGGTTTGGGTTCGATTCTCATCTCCATTAGATATCTATTAGATATCGTGGTTAATTGATTTATTGGTGACATAAGACTAATTGTTCGAATAACATATACAAGCATGTGGAATTCTAGATATACCTTCTTTAAAAAACACTATACATATTTCGAAGAACGAGAAGATTTGGCTTCGTTTAATTCATTCAAAAATAAATTGTGAGAATGTCGTTGAATCCTATTTGGAAGTTTTTTTACAAAATTTCAGTCTGACTAAAGCAAAGCCTGTCATCGCTAAATACTATTTTTTCATTTTTAATAAAAGTTGGAAAATTTTTCGGTTTCGGCTTCGGTTTCGGCCGAAAATCTGATTACAATTTCAGTTTAATTTCGGTTTCGGCCGAAAATTGATATTCAATTTCGGCTTAATTTCGGTTTCGACCGAAAATGGGATTTTAATTTCGGCCTAATTTCGGTTTCAGCCGAAATAAAAATATCTGTTTCGGTCGGTCTCTAGTGTCACAGATGCTTGTTTTTGTTAACGTTAGTTTTTCTAAGATGTTTACATACTTTCGTTTAGTGCAAAAGATCTTTCTAGTTTTTCTGTTCATTTTTTAGTGTTTATGGCATGTTATAAACACCTTTCAACTTGTTTAACTTTGTTTATCAAAAAAATGTTAAGCATTGAAAAATAATCTACAACTTATCGAATATTTAAGATGTAATTTAGACTTTTAATAAGCATTTATGACTTTTAATTAAAATTTAATTTATATTTTTTAATACGAAACAACAGTGGCGAAGGAATTGGACACTCTGCTGCAGAAGGAGCCCTTGGTGGAAGGCGACATCAGCCAGTGCTGCCAACAAGACGAGGTTTTAACTTCCTTAAAAATAATTTTTGTTTGGTTCAGCTATTCACGCAGTATTCTTGAATCAAGCTGTGCTACTTTAAACCAACTTATACCAACTTTTTAAATTCTCGAAGATGGAAGCTCGTTTGGACAAAGTTTCTACTGATGTTTCTGCAAGAAAAATTCTTTCTCCCTCTTCTTTCTGCAACAAACCTCCAAACAAAGTCACCTACCAGCCTCACAACCACTTTCGACCAGTTTCTAAAATGTCTGACTTGGAAGCCTTCAAACACAGAGTAGAGTCGAGTCTCTACCTTCCCGTTGTGGGCAGCTGGGCTCTGAGAAACATTCAACCCTTTCACTACAACTATAATAATACTACTTATAATAATAGTAATAAACCCTTTAAAACATTCAAATCTGAAAATCCGAGCCAGTGCCAAGTAAGCTTGGAAAAGGTTAAGTTCGAAGTTGACGTTGACGTTGATGTGGTCAGTCTTCAAATTCCCGACAACGACATCAGTAATTCACCTTTCTCCATCAAAAACCTCACCTCTCACCTTTCATAAAACACCGTGTATAAGGCGCACTTATTTCAACTTCAAGAAGTTACATCTTATGGCAAGATTGGAGTCACCGCTGAAGACACACTGCCAGCAAATAGGCATTTCTTGGGTATTGCTATTTGAAAACACCATTGCGCCACTTAATTTTATTCTAATCGCTAGGTAACATGACTCACCATCCCTAGTTTGAAAAACTCATTTTTTTCTTTTTTAAAAACCTATTAAACACATTTTATGCATTCATTTAACATAATACATTGTATTAAAAATGAAAATTTTGAAATTAAATTGATTTATGAATTGATACATTTTTTAATGAAATCTTTTTTCCGTCCAATTAAATATTTAAACTATAAATAAACCTTTGCATAATTTGGCAAAGTTAAAAAAAATAATATTCAATGAATATTATTCATGCTTTCATCTTTTTTCATCAAAATATTGATATTTTTAGGTTTCCGCAGATAAAAAGACGTGTTTTAAAAGTATTTGAGTGCCAGAATTGTTTTTACATGAATTTGTCAACTTATATTTTTTAATCCGTCCAGTTTACATTTTTGAAAAACACTTTTTTGATTCTCTGTAAAGCATTCTACTTTTTTATTTAGGGAAAAAACTTTCAGCTGAAAGGGTAACAGATATTTTTGAAAACTATTAAATTGTTATATCTTTTACTATTAGAAATGCTAAATTTAGATCAATAAATTATTTCAGTGTTTTTTCTCAAATTCATTTTTTCAAAATATTTAATATTTAACAAACTGAAAATTACATAGAATTTAAAATGTGCAAATAAAATGTACTTTTGTCTGTTCGCAAGGCATATTGAACGAGGAGAACAGGCCAAAGAACCAGTTGAGGCGTCTTCGCACGAAATCATACGTCTTCTTTATTATGATTACTGCCATAGAACTTTTGAATAAACTTTTTGGTTTTGGTGTCAGTGGTCTACAAAATTCATTTTTTAAAATCCTGGTGGTCCCTGGATTTAAAAAGTTTAAGAACCACTGTTCTAAAGCATTAAATTGTTAAAGAATAATTTTTCAAAACATGTTTTATGATTTATCATGGAAATACAAGATACCAGGTTGACCTCAGATTCAAATAGTGAGTAAAATTGTTTGAACGATATGTTGAAAGTAAATTATTTAAATAAATTCATGGAATTGTATAGTCTAGAATTTTCTGAATGTTAAATGATCCTAAATGAGACAAATTCTATGCATACTGATGCAATGGCTACGTTACACACGGTATTAAACATCGGGTATCGGGTATTTACACAGATCTGGATTGAACCTTGGGATATATTACATAAAAAAGAATTTTTTATCGTATTCTAATGAAGTCATTATAAGGACCGCATAACGTAATGGTCAAATGAGCTGAGCCCAAACATTAGAGATTCAATTATTTGAGTTTCGGATAAATACCATGATGATGATATACGTGAAAGTCCAATTGTCAGTTCAATATATATTCGTATGAGAAGTCTGAGTGAGCTTGTTCAGATAAGATTTGAAAACACCACAAAAAAGTGTCTGAAACCTCATTCTGAGAGATAATGTTTGAAGAGATTTCAGTCTTCACACATGGCGACATAAGCGCTTGACAAGACGCAAAGACATAATTAAATAATTTTAAATCTTTCATAAAACATCAGTAGCTGAGGGAAGTGAAGAGTATTCAAGATGAAACTCTCAACATTCAACTGTGCATCTATATAAACACTCTCATCGATTCTTGCATGTACCGCACCACAGCCATGTATCTGTCGTTGAGTGACTAGATGAATGACAATGAAAAATGTATTGAAAAAAACTACGTTACAAAGAAAAAATGAAGAACTTAAAATAATTAGAAAAATAATTATTAAAAAACATAAACTTAAAAAAACAACTATTAAAAAATATAAAAACTCACTTATTTTTTTCAATTTCTTGAGAATGTCGCTGCATGACCCTTTTTCTGGCCTCTTCTACCAACCTGCCTCTCAAACCATCCACTTGCAACAACATCTCGGCCTGCTCTATAAACTCCTTGTTTATGGGGTTGGGAAGATCTGATAAATACGAAGTGTCTGAAACTTCAATCGGAGAGAATTTTTAGACTTTTTAGACTTTTCTGTTAATTTGTTTTATGGTTCTAGAGTCATCAGTTGTAATACAAGTTTGATGAAACAAAAAGAGGAAAATTTGGTAATTTTCAATTAAACGATTGGGCGTGTATATCCATCACATACAAACCGATGATATATAACTCAATTAGATACAAATCGATCCTTTCATGTCACGGCCATTGAAACTATTCACTTTAGTATTATATTATTATTTATTATTATTTATTAATTATAATAAATACCAAGAATAAATCATTGAGCTGTAACGACTAAATTGACATCTCTGACAACTGCAACTACCCATCACTATCACCACTATCACCCAAAAAAAAGCCACTTCCCACCACGACAAGCACCTCAGGGCTGTGGTAAAGGAGGCCATTGTGAGTGTGTGTGATGAGGTCTCTGTTGCCTGGAATGTCCCTGGCCACCACTGCCACACCTTGCTGCATCGCCTGTGGTGTGGTGGTTGCAGCGGTGGTAGATGCAATAATTTCAGGGGTGATGCTTGAAGCGTTCACGTTGAATTTCGTTAAAAAAAGATTTTTTAAATTATTGTATTAATTGTCCCCTACATTAAAGACCATTTAATCATATTTTAAACAATATAAAAAGTGCATTCTGAAAGCTCGCTCCAAACCACTCCAAGCCATCTTCTCCCCCTGAAGCACCTCGAGGATGCTCTGACTCATCCCCTCACTCAGGGATGAGTTGACCACAGCCACTGAGGCTCCAACTACCAGCTGCACTTGAGCCTTCGACAGGCTACCTAGGTATCTAACCGAAGGGTAGCTGTGGTGGTGGGGTTTTTTTTTCATAGTCTTTATTGATCACGGTTTGACAGACGCAGGCCATGTTACATGTTGCATAAGATACTAGATAATAGTAGATAATTATAGGATACTGATGCTAATGATAATGGTTTGGAAAAAAAATACAACAAGACAAAGGATATGGTGAATAGGTAATAATTAAGTAGATAAATAAGTAATAAGAATCAGAGATGATAATATAAATATAAATGTAAATTATAGAATGTGAGATTTAAGAAGACGAGGGAGGAATGTTTTACTTTCAAGCGTAGTATATATAGGGGTATCAAAATTGTGTTTACGGGGTCTTAAGTTATGAGAAGATTTTTTAATGGGGGGTAAGAAATGGTGAAGAACGTGGTCAGAGTTAGTAGGGGTGGTTGAGAGAGTGGTTGAAAGTGGTGGATGGTTGAGAGGTTGAGAGTTGTGGTTGAAAGATGGTTGAAAGGGTGGCTGAAAAGGTGGTTGGGAGGATGTTTGAGAGGTGGTTGATAAAGGGTGGAGTTAGAGGGTGGTTGAAAGGATGGTTGGGAGGTAGTTGAGAGGGTGGTTAAACGGTGGCTGAGCGGTTAGAAGAGGGATTATTTCACAAAAATCTTGTTTTTAGGTTTGGTTTAAATTGATTGTTATTTTACGTGAAAAAGAAAACCAACTTTTTAACCCGCTCCAAAAATGTTCTGCTGTACTCTCGATTCGTCTGGTGAAAACAAATTTCATTAATTTTTCTATTTACGATAATTATTATTATCTAATTTATTATTTTTATTATGATTCTTATTTTTATTAGCTTTATGCTCACTTGGGCTCCTACAATAAGCAACAGAACTTTCTGCGGTCGCTCTTCACTCCATCCTGGAATCAGTCAATTTGGTGGATGAATAAATGCATTTATGAAAAAATGAATTATTAAATCAATTGATTAATGAAGTAATAAATAAACAAACAAACAAACAAATGAAAGAATAAAGAATGGTGGAAGATGGAATAGAACATTTAGTTCGATTAAAAGTCAGAAGAAAAAACTTATGCAAACAAACAAGAAAGCAAGCGAAAGCATAAGAACAAGATGGTCCTGATGATGATGCCGCATTTAAGCATAGAATTTCCAACTCATTATTTAGGTGCTATTGATTGCCTTGGTGGTGCTGATGATGATGCTCTTAAAAGGTTTCCTAATTGAGTTGGTACTCTCCCTGATGATGATGATGATGATGATGATGATGATGATGATGATGATGATGATGATGATGATGATGATGATGATGAGAATTACTAATGACCACAAATTACATTAAACAAGAATAAATAATAATAATATGTATAATAATAATAATAACAATTACAAGAATAAATAATAGAAATATAAAAAAAGAAAAGAATAAGAACAAGAAAAGTCGAAATAAACTGAGTGCATTCAAAACTTAGAATTACAACCAGCGCAAAAAACAGAGAATAAAAACCGCGTTTTGCATTAAATTGTCGGAAACGTAGAGAAACGACCGACTTTGGAAGGCGTCCAGAAGGTACAGAGGATCTTTCTCCTTCCTTAAGCCGGTCACCATGCTGAAGATGCAGGGAGGAGGAGAGTGGATGCTTGGGTGGTTGGATGGCCATGTGTTGGGTGGCGTTTTGACTAGATTGTTTTTGTTGTTGTAGTAGTTGTTTTTGTTGTTTGCAGTTCGTTGATTTTGTTTTGTGTTGGAAAGGCTGTAATTATTTTCTGAAGGTTGTTCGATTTTGGAGTCGCAAATAAGAGAAGAGATGAAAGAGTTGAGGTCACGCTCCTTGGTGTTGGGATGCGTTTTGTCGGTGCTTGTTGGTGTTGTTGCAGTGTTGTGCTCGGTGAGGAAGTGGTGGTGGTGGTGGTGGTGAGGGGACGGAGGCTTGAAACAACAGAGAAGGTTTGGTTTTTCTTGCCATTCCGGACTGACAGCTGTTCTGAAACGTTCGAATTTAAATAGGCCGTTTCACAAAACAAAACTATTTTTACAAAAAGTATATTTCCACTTTCTTAGAATTAATTCATTGAAAAATAATTGTATTTAATAATAAACCACCTTGAGCTATTTCGAAGAAAGCCATCTTTTTCAGATTCGGCTGTAGGCGTTTATTGATTCTTAATGTTTTATGGATAGATCAATAATCTCATCCTCATCCACGTCCTCTTCGTCCTCGTCATCCCCAACATCATCATCATTATCATTATCATCTTCATCATCATCATCATCACCATCAACAATTATTATGTATGAGCTTTGGTTGAATTGAAATACAAAACTAATGACAAATACTAGAATGTATTAAAAAAGCAATAAAGAAAATATAAAAGTGTGAAAAATCATTTAAGTTTTTTTAGTTTCCTTATTTACTTCATGATTTCTTGAAATAAATCGTTACTTCGAAAAAAAATTTAAAGGATTATAAATGAAATAACTGAAATAAATATATAATATATAAAAACAAAAAA
Source organism: Piscicola geometra (assembly GCA_943735955.1). Lineage (NCBI taxonomy): Eukaryota > Metazoa > Annelida > Clitellata > Hirudinida > Piscicolidae > Piscicola > Piscicola geometra. Next base: position 8,179,292 of record OX030958.1, on the reverse strand, counting down.
ATATATAAAAAACAAAAAATATATATTAATAAGAAAAAATATAATTATAATAATGAATATAGTTATTATTTTAAATTTCGAAATAAAAATAATATGAAAAATAATATGTAAAATGAAGTAAATAATGAAAGAATACCCTACCCATAAATTCAGACATGCCGTTTTCAGCCACTCACTGAATGTGACCACGCATCTGGAAATAGTTAAATCCTTTATGTCAATTCTTCAATAAATAAATAAAAAGATGTAACAAATTTTGTTATACATTTTGAAAAGAGGTTATTGTTATCTTTACTCCAAAGCAAGATAATTTGTCCTAATGTAACGTTGCGTTTTTGATGGCTTCTCCCATGACAGTGAGGTAGTGGTGGTGCTGGCTGTAGGTGTTGATGTCTGTGCCCCCGAGAATGATGCAGTAGGGAACTGTACAGCCTTCTTCGATAATGTAATTTAAGGAATACATATTTTTTAAGTTTTCAAAGCAAGAATTTTATTTTAGTTTTTTAAGTTCAACATGCGAGTTTTAAAAATAAAAAGTGTTCATTTGTTGAAATTTTCAACTTTTATTTTTTTTAATAATTAAAAAAATATTTAAAATAATAAAATCGTTTTAAAATAAAGACGAACTTGTGAACAGTTTTCCAGCGTGGTAAGCGTGGAGGGCGAGTATGCATGTGACACCATGATGACGAATGTACGCTTCTAAATGCTCCTCGTCACGCAAGGAGGAAGAGTCTTCGATTAAACAATTCTTGAAGTATTTTCTAGATGATACGGAAATATAAAACGGGTTTTAATTTTTTTGGGGAGTAATTAGACAAGTGTTTAAACACTTCCGCATTGAAATTCATGAAAGCTTTTGTAGATTATATAACTAGTATTGAATTATACATAACTAAAGTGGTTTTTAAAAACTGCGAACTTATTTTAAGACTAAATAAATATACAGTATAAGCTATTAAAAGAATCATTTTATCTTACGAAATTTTGATCTAAATAGTTGAGAACTTAAGAAAAAAATTTCATTCAAACAATATGAAGCAAGATTTAACTTCTTACTGTATTCGACGTAGAGTAGATTCGTTGCCACTGGCATGTTTCAAGAGTCCAAGCAACAACACCACACTCATCTCTCCAAATGTAATTCAAGAACAACGCACTTGTTACAAGCTTTCAGTGACCATAGTTAGGCTGATTGTATAATGCAGGGCTCAAATAGTACGACGCACGTATGCAGATATAGCAATGCCGCTCGATTGGGTAAATAGTATGATGCGCAGCAATACAAATGCATTATCCTTGTTCGGGATATATGTTCAGCATACTATGAATTAATTCTACTTTTGGATTGATTGATTGATTGATTGATTGATACCATATACTACATCACCAACATCGCCTCAAGGAAAAATAAAAACTTGTTATTTGGCATTAACATCATGTGTTGGAAATAATTGAAAGTATCACCGAAGGCATTTTTGTCTGTTTAAAGAAAATTCTTCAAATAAGGCACATGAAAATTGAAACATTTACGTTTAAAATGAACTTTCAGAATCTCTGAATTCCTCTAAATGGAAAAATAATTAACATTTAAATTTTAAATATTAGGAGCTAAACGAAGAAAGTTCCAAGTGAAGCAAATGTTTATGGGATATTCTGATGAAGAAAAAAATTACATTTTTAAAAAACTCGTCGATAGATTACAAACTCACATCAGCACTATGACTACAACTATGACATTGAGTTACTAGCATTAACCTCAAATAAAGTTTATTTAAAAAATGTTAAATACCCCGACCAGTTTTTCAATATGATAAAATAACTAGGAAGAACTAGATTGCTGAATTGTAACATTTTCATGGCAAAGCATGTTGAGCCTTCCAAGTGGGAAAAAAATATTTTTAAGGAATTTAAAACATGAGCTAAAAACTTAAATCGAAACTCATTATACAAAATCATCATAAAAAGAAGAAAGAAAATGTCATGCGAGAAAAAAAAGTATTTGTCAAAAAAACTTGAAATGTCATGTGAGGCTGCAAAAGAGGTATTTTTCAGAATATTTGATTTGAAATGATACCTCAACGAATGAATGAAAGAATGCCTTCTTTGAGTACGAGGCCACTGGACACAGCGTGCCATCACAAACCCAACCTCAGGAGTTTCCTGACAAAGGCAGGCCCGTGCCACATTCCCCTTCAGGGCGATATTTGAGGATTTAATGATTCTGTATTGACAACTTAAAATTAAATTAGTAATCATTTATAATAAGTAATTGAAGATCATTAATAAGTATTAATAATTATCATTAACAGGCATTAATAATTATCATTAACAAGTATTAATAATTATCATTAATAAGTATTAATAATTATCAATTAATTAAATATTAATTGAATAAATCAGTATATGTCAACTTGAGCATGAAGTTCCAGTAGATGAAGGGAAGGAGGTGGGCTTTCATGAAAAACATCAGACGACTTTATTATTGTTAATGAATTAATCTTTATAAATTCATAAAAATATTCTAATAAATAATTTATCCGAAACCAAGTGAACGATTTGGAGTTTACAAAGTGTATTAAAAACATGGATTTATAAATAATAATATTTAAAATATAGAATTAAAAATAATATTATAAAAATGAATTTAAGAATGAACTACCTAAAAACTTGGATTAAGTAACAACAATTAAAAACAATATTGAAAGGAATTATCAGAATTTCGAAGCAATTCGTTAATTTCCCGCTCACCTGGGCTTGCGTTGGTCGAAGGGGAACGTCTCCAGCAGCTTGCCGCCGTATCCGAACTCAGCCAGGATCACCTTAGAGCTGCTCACCGTCAGTGGACACGACGTGTAGCCGTTGTACTGCAGTGGCGGTTGTGTGCTGGTTACTTCAGTTGGTTGTGGTAGTAGTTGTGTGATGGTAATAATAATAATGACGAGCATTATTATAGTGGCGTATAACCCGAACGGGCTTCCAGGCCACTTGGGCTGCATATTTTCATTTGCGCCTTTGGGTTACTAGGGCATTGGTTGCACTTGAACCCAGGACCTTTCATTGTTGGTCAAGCCGAGAGTCGTTGCCCACTCAGCTACCCGTGGTAACATCATTTTGGGTAACAAAGAATAAATGCAGGGGTTTTGTTGTACTGAGGTGGAGGGGGTTGTGGCAGTTGTGGTGTGGTAATGTGGTAACTTGGGGTTTGTAACAAAATATATAGAGTGGTTGTGGTTTTGTGGTAGTTTAGGTCAGGGTAACAAAGTATATACACAGTGGTGGTTTTTAAGTTTTCAAACTTGAATTAACTAAAGAAAGAACAGTTTGATACTGTCAAAAATAGTGGCTTCCCTCTCCGATATACACGAGCGCACCTCTCTGGTTGCCTCTCTCCCTTGCATCACTCTCTTCAGATTGGCGCTCACGACGCCCACTTGCGAAGCTTTTGAAATTATTAAAAAATTGAAAATATAAAATTTAACATACAAATCGAAAATCATCACCATCACCACCGACATCATCATCACCATTTATTATTATTATCCTCATCGTAATCATCATCATCATCATCATCATCGTTATCACCACCATCACCACCAACACCGCCATCACCACCTCCATCGTCACCACCACCATCACCATCATCACAAGCACCACCACAATCATCAACACCTACACCATCACCACCTCCATCACCATCACCACCACCACCACCACCATCATCAGCACACACCGCAAGCAGCGGCGGTCTTGGAGGTGGGTGCATTGGTGCAGTCTCCGAGGGCGAAAACATTAGGAAAGGCGTCGTGCTGCAGACTTTCCTTGTTCACCTGGCAGGTGATTGCTGATGATTCGATTATTATATTATTATTATTATTGATTATTATTATTATTATTATTGATCATTGTAATTATAATCAATAACAACTTTAATACAAATAATAAAAATTTTAATAAAAAATTAATAATAATAAAAATATTAATCAAAAATTAATAATAATAAAAATATTAATCAAAAATTAATAATAATAAAAATATTAATCAAAAATTAATAATAATAAAAATATTAATCAAAAATTAATAATAATAAAAATATTAATCAAAAATTAATAATAATAAAAATATTAATCGAAAATTAATAATAAAAATATTATTTTAAAACAATAATAATAATAATTTTAATAATAATAACAACAATATTAATAAAAATATTAATATTAAAATATTATTTAAAAAATAATATTAAAATATTAATAATAAAAAATTAATAATAAAAAATTAATAATAAAATATTAATGTTAAAATATTAATGTTAAAATATTAATCAAATAATAATAATAGTAACTAGGCAATAATAATAAACCAATCATTTTAAAAAAGAGTTCAGCACTAAATGTGCTTAAAGTAAAAATGAAGCTTTTCTTTCATTAAAATCTGTCTGCTCTACAAGACTATCTACCAGGAATCGAACCCACAACCTTCGGTGTGTATTCCTTATTAGTTTCCACTCTTCCATCCCAAACACCTTGACGAAGTTGCTTTCATCGACGAGTGGACTTGCCCACAACTCCTTAGGGGCAGCCATTGGCGGGGTGACGTGGAGGAGGGTGTACTGTCGAGGTGGTGGCAGAAGAGATGGTGGGTTTGTGTGTTGGAGTTGTGAGTTGTGGTGTGGTGAGAGGTATGGAATGGTGGATACTCTAGGAATATTTCAACAATTTTCAATTATCATTTCAATTATTGTTAATTTTCTGTTATAAAAATGATCGTCAAAATTTATACAAATAATTACATTTCAATAATAATTATTTTCAAATGTTTAATAAATTAATTAAACAAACAATATTTGGTGCCGAACCTTCTCAACCTCTTGCCTACCCTCTCCAACCACTTCGAAGACTGCCTCTCTCTCCTGCCCCCTCACCTCCACCAGGTTACGACCTTTCAGGTACTGAATCTTCCTGGATAGATGGATGGGTAAAATGGATGGATGGGTGAATGGAGGTTGGATGGATGGATGGATGTGTAGATGGATGGATGTTTAGATGGATGGATGGAAGGATTGATGTGCTAGATTAATGAATAAGCAAATCCAATACATTTAAAAAAAAGTTCAATAAAAACACATAAAGAATCAAAAATCGACAGTTTACAACAAACCCTACAACGGCCACTACACCAAGCCCTACACCAACCACTACACCAACCACTACACCAACCACTACAACAACCCCTACAACGACCACTACACCAACCTTCCATCAGCAAACTGTTCCAATGCCTGGGCGTAGTGTGGTACAGGAAACATGACAGGGAGGCCAGTGCGATACTTGACAAAGACACTGCTCCTGAGACCTGCCTAGGTGGGGGAGGGGGGTGGATGGGGGAGAAGGGAGGAAGGGGGAGAAAGGGGAGGATGGGGGGTGGAGGAAATGTGAAAGTGGGAGAGAAAGCAAATTTATTGTTAAAAGAAAAATGTATGATTGTATAATCTACAGCACTAAAAAATAGAAATTAAAAAATTGATAAAGTATTTTAAAAAATTTGTTAAACAGTTACTAATACATAATATTTATGAAAAGCCCCTACATGGCCTGGTTACTTTTTCAGTATTGTAATTTTTCAAACATTTTTTAAACGAAAAAAAATAAAGTTTATTGAGAAAGACAGCTCTATGAAGTGTCTCAGGGAGGATTACATGCCAAGCATCGACCCAAGAGTGTACCTTGGCAAGCCTCTCTTCGGAGAGGTAGCAGATCTTCTGACCAGCCCCTGCACACTTGACCGGAGTGGTCGGAAAGGTGAAGAGGGCAGTGCCTGAGGTGGTGATGGTGATGATGCCATTTAATTAAATTAATTTAATATATTTATTTTCATTGAATATTATATTTTATTTACATATAAAATGTATTTATTACTTATTCAACATATGCAAATTATTTAACATTTATTCAAAAGATTTAATTTATTTATTTTTAATTTCAACTTGTTAAAACGATAGATGACCTGATGTGATGTTGTTGACGGCTGGAAGCACCTTCTGAACATACTTGGGCGAGTAGATGGAAACCACATTGTCATCCTTCTCAAGCGCATCTTCCAGGCCTTTGATCTGTCGTTGTGGTGATGGTAGTAGTGGTACTGGTATTTGTGGTGTGCTTCAGGTGGTGATTGGGGTGGTGGTGGAAAGGTTTAAAAATGGGATGACTAGAAAGTAAAATGACACATTCTGAGGAGAAACTTGCAATTCATGTTTGATTAGGTTAGTGGTAACTTACACTGCTGTAGTTCAGCTGAAGACCAAGCGCTAGAACAAGATAATCATATCCAATCTAAAGAGAAAAATTATTTGAGATGAAAAATACACTTTCAAATTGAAAAAAAGTAATCATTTAAGTTAAACTTGAATATATAATGATATAGTAAAATATATAGTGAATTTATAGTGAAAATTGGAAACCTTTTTTCCAGTTTTGGTAATCAAAAGATTATTTTGAGGATCAAACTTGACAGCCAGGTCTTTAATCCACGTAAGTCCCTCAGGCAGAACGTCTTCGGTCTTTCTGAGCGTCTGGTTAAACTGCTTTATGCCCCCACCAACCAGAGTGAACATGCTCTGGTAGTAGTGCGTCTGGGAAGATGATGATTGATATTTTCTTTAAAACATAAAAATTAACAATTATGTATAAATGTATTTAATGCATTAATGGCTCTTAAAATGTGTTCAAATGCTGCTCACCTCACTTGGCTCAATCACAGCCAAATCTTTCTGCAACGACTTGGCGAACTTACTCGCAACAGACGTGCCCCCTGTTCCTCCTCCGACAATCAGTAACTTATATTTCTTATCTGGCTTTTCGCTTTGAGAAGAAATGGAGAGACTACAAGAAAAGACTGGAGAGACGGCATTCACGAGTCTTGTAACTAAAAAAAGTCGGTTTCTGATTATATGAGACATTTTGGTGAAAAGTGTAAAGTAAAAGTTGACTACTTGATACAGGCACTTGTTTAAATTTTAGATTTTAGATTCTAAAAAAAAGTAAAATAGGAAAAAAAAACTATAGAGACCATAATATAGTCCCCATATGTTATATAGTGACTATATACTATATAGTATATAATCTAAATTATAAAGTTTATAATAGACTAGTTACTAGCAAAGCTGATTCAAGGCTAAAAATATTTTTTTTAAACATTAATATATTTAAAGAGAAAGATACAAAAAAAGAATGTTTTATATTATATGAGAAATATCTAGTAAATTTAGTTTAAAAAATAATCGCGTCGCATTTGAATGGGTAAACGGATGAAAAGTCTTCAGGATAAAAAGTCTTTGGGTAAAAAGTCTTCGGATAAAAAGTCTTCAGGATAAAAAGTCTTCAAGATAAAAAGTCTTCCGAATAAAAAGTCTTCCGGATTAAAAGTCTTTAGAATAAAAAGTCTTCCGGATAAATAGTCTTCAGGATAAAAAGTCTTCCGGATAAATAGTCTTCAGGATAAAAAGTCTTCAAGAAGAGATTTTCATTGAAAAATTTTTTAATATTCATTTATTAATTTTAATTAATTTAATATAATTTTCAGAAACAAATTTAATTAATAAATAATAATAAAAGACTAACTAGTTATTTAAATTATTTTTGAGCTTATGTTGGAAATATCAAATAGAATACATGTTTGTGTGTGTGTGTGTGTGTGTGTGTGTGTGTGTGTGTGTGTGTGTGTGTGTGTTTGTGTGTGTGTGTGTGTGTGTGTGTGTGTGTGTGTGTGTGTGTGTGTGTGTGTGTGGGTGTGGGTGTGTGTATGTGTGTGTGTGTGTGTGTATGTGTGTGTATATATGTGTGTGTTTATGTGTGAGTGGCAAGATGTCATATTACTTTACAGATACGGGCGCATTGTTTAATTCATTCGATGTAAACAATCGGTACATCCAATGCGTTTTGAACGTTGTTTAATTCATCCGGGTGTGTCGTGAAGGACGTTGTTTAATTCTCCACTGCATAATTCGATGTACATCTCATCAATCATAAACAAAGACGGATTGATACGGTTTATTGATGTATAAATAGAACCACATCCAATCAAAACTACATAGGTTATTATGTAGGTTAGCAATCAAAAGTAGTAAGTAAGAATTACTTATTATAATTATATAAAGTTATTACTATGATAATTATATTATTTCATTTAGTTTATTTTAAATAAGTTGTAACCCATTTGCTTTTAGTTTTAGTTCATGATTAAATAAGACGATTTTGATAATGGGAGATCCTAAAATAGGACCAATATATGTTGACTCAAGTAAGTTGAAGTGAATATTTATAATGTTTTTTTATATATTACTTGTTAAATACATTTTCAAATTTACTCATAAATTTGTTGGAAAAAAAATCTTGAATCAAGCTCATTAGAAGTAGATTTCTCAGTAGATTCCTCGGACAATAGATTCAAGCAAAGATTGAAAACAACTTTCTTCGTATTAAAATTATTAACGATCGCTTCAAAATTATTATTTAACCCCGAAATTTCCTCTACAACTATATTTGATAAACAGTTAAAAACAACTTTGTTTACATCCGACATTTTCTAAAATGGCGTTGTTTATTTCTTCTTAAAACTATCAATCCGATGGATGCACCAGAGATTTAAGATGTAAGATTTAAGAAGAATTAAACAATGCGCCCTACCTCTAATTAATCGACCCTCTGGATCATTGCCAAAGATGCATTTAACTTTCCCATCACATGTGTGAAAATTTTGAAAGAGATGCATGGATAGATGGATGGATGGATTGATGGATGGATGGATGGATGGATGGATGGATGGATGGATGGATGGATGGATAGATGGATGGATGGATGGATGGATGGATGGATGGATGGATTGATGGATGGATGGATGGATGGATGGATGGATAGATGGATGGATGGATGGATGGATGGATGGATGAATGGATGGATGGATGGATGGATGGATGGATGGATGGATGGATGGATGGATGGATGGATGGATGGATGGATGGATGGATGGATGGATGGATGGATGGATGGATGGATGGATGGATGGATGGATGGATGGATGGATGGATGGATGGATGGATGGATGGATGGAAGGATGGATGGAAGGGTGGATGGATGGATGGATGAATGAATAAATGAATGGATCAACGGCATCTTAATTGTAACTAATGTGGTGTTGATGTAATCTTGATTCTGAAATAGACGGGTCATTAATATTTTGATGATGATAATGATGATGATGACGATGATGATGATAACTGGTGGTGGTGGTGGTGATGATGGTGGTGGGGATGATGATGAGGATGATGAATTTTTATCCTGAAGACTTTTTATCCTGAAGACTTTTTATCCGAAAGACTTTTATCCGGAAGACTTTTTATCCGAAAGACTTTTTATCCTGAAGACTTTTTATCCGAAGACTTTTTATCCGAAGACTTTTTATCCGAAGACTTTTTATCCGAAGACTTTTTATCCGAAGACTTTTTATCCGGAAGACTTTTTATCCTAGAACCCAGATGGACAGAAGGCTCGGGGGATTTAAATTATTTATATACAAATTCGTCTCAGTTTTTCAGAATGGCTCACTCTTTTAGACTTTTAGCTTAATTACATCAAAACTTCAACTTTTTATAATGTGAATTATCTTAAATTAATCTAAATCTATCCTTAAATATATTTAAAATTGAGAAAGTACCTAATTTTGCCACTTTCGAAAATAAAAACAATGAATATTTTTAGTCCAATTTGGATATCTTTGGGCTTCATGGCAGCATTTATTTTGGTCTGTTTGGAAATCTACTACTACCGAAGAAACTTAAAAAATGCGTCAAATCAAATGGCTAATGTGGCAGCTCAAGACAATATGGCCTTCAACCCACACCTCCAAGTCGTTTACCAACCACCATTCCATGGCCATCCTAATGCTCCACCACCTTCGACTGGCTTCCCAGGATATCCAACTTATTTTTTTAATTTTTTTTTAGTCTTAACAACAAACAATTCGTTTATTTGCAAGCAAATAAATTTAGAAATCAAAGCAAATAAATGCTTGTATGATCTCTTAGAAAAATTAAAATAATACATGAACTTCTTAATTACATTCACAAATTAAAAGAATTGTTAATAATAACAAATGTTTTCATTGATTTACAAAAAAAATTAATTAAAGTGATTGGAAATTATAAGTGGTTTAATTATTTTCTTAAAATTAAGGGTTTGCTGTATATTCTTCAAATTCAATGGCAATCTGTTCCAGAGTTGGAGCCCTGCATAGATTGGACTATTTAGATAGAAATTGGTTCTTGGTGTTTGTAAGTAGTAGTCAGACTTAGTTCTCAATGTTCGTGTGCAGTTGGATGTGAAGGAATGTATTAAATGTGTAAAATAGGAGGATATGTTTTTTATTATAAGTTTATGAAAAAGAATATAGGTTTTAAAGATGTATAACTGATTGATTGTTAAAATTTGAGCTGGAAGATACAGATGAGATATGTGGTCATGAGAGTGTAATTTAAACAGGACTCTAAGAAAATTATTTTGTATAACATTTAAAGGATGTAAATGAGTTTTGCAAGCAAGTCCCCATAAAGGGAGACAATAGGTCAAGTAAGGTAGAAGTAAAGTAGAATAGAGTAACTTAATTATATGAGATGGTAAATTGTGTTTAAGTTTATGTAAAATACCAATATTTTTTGAAAGTTTTTTTGATATATACGTTATATGTTCATTCCAAGAAAGATTACTGGTTATATAAATACCTAAGAATTTTGTATAATCGACTCTCTCTACAATATAAGAATCAATTGTAAGTGTATAATTAATAATGTTTGTTTTTATTTTAGGGCCAAAAAGAATGCTGCATGTTTTAGCATAGTTGATTTTGAGTTGGTTGTAAATTGTCCATTGATGTAACAAATTAAGAAAAGTATTTGCTTTTAAAATAAGATTATTAACATTTTTGTCTTGGAACAATACTGTAGTGTCGTCAGCATAAAGGACAAATTTGGCAATTTCGGAAAGATTCATTAAATCATTAACATAAATGTTAAATAACAAAGGTCCTAAAATAGATCCTTGCGGTACACCAGTGTTAATCTTTAGTGTGTTAGATGTTACACCATCAATGTATACATATTGGGAACGATTTCCTAAATATTCACAAAACCATTTGTGACATGTTCCACGTGGTAAACGGATAAAAGGTCCTCCGGATAAAAAGTCCTCGGATAAAAAGTCCTCCGGATAAAAAGTCCTCCGGATAAAAAGTCCTCAGGATAAAAAGTCCTCCGGATAAAAAGTCCTCCGGATAAAAAGCCCTCCGGATAAAAAGTCCTCCGGATAAAAAGTCCTTCGGATAAAAATCTTCAAAAAATTACTTTTCAAGAAAAAATACGTGATTAATACGTGATCCTTGAAACTTTAAGAATAAAATTTAATACTTTTATCTAATGTTTGCTATATTTTTTTCGTTCAATCTCGAAATAGCATTTGAATAAATTTGAATTGGTTGTGTTTGTTTCATATTTTTAGCTTATGTTAGAAATATCAAATAGAAGACATGAAACTTTCAGAGTTTTATGAGAAATGTGGTTAGAGCTCCCAAGAGGAAAAGAATAATCGGGAATAAGAAGTGCTTTTTATATAATTTTATTAATTTTAATGAATGTAAATAATTGTTAGAAATATTTTTAATTAACAAATACTGAGGAGAGACTAATTAATTAATAAATATCAAATAGAAGACATGAAACTTTCGGAGTTGTATGTGAAATGTGGTTAGAGCTCCAAGGAAGAAAAGAATAACCGGAAAGTAGAAGTGCTTTTATATAATTTTATTAATTTTAATAAATGTAAAAAAAAATTTTAGAAACAATTTTAATTAACATATACAATTAAGAGACTAATTAATTAAGAAATATCAAATAGAAGACATGAATAATCGGGAGGAAAAAGTGCTAGGGCTTCAGATTGAGCACTAGTGCAAAGCTTGCAAGCTCCCACTGGAGGAAGAAGTGCTTTTTATATAAGACTAATTAATTATTTTAAATATTTTGTAGCAAGTGTAGAAAATATCACATAGAAAACATAAATGATCTGGAGGAAGAAGTGCTAGGGTGTTAGATTGAGCTCCAGTGCAAAGCTTGCAAGCACCCACTGGAGGAATAAGTGCATTTTACATAATTTTATTAACTTTTTATATTATTTTATTAACTTTTTATATTATTTTATTATTTTTTACATTATTTTATTAAGTTTTTATATAATTTAATTAACTTTTTATATAATTTAATTAACTTTTATGTCATTTTATTAATTTTAATGAATGTAAAATAATGTTTATAAAAAATTATAATGATCAAATATTAAGAAAAGACTAATTAATTATTTTAAATATTTTGTAGCCAACTTAGGAAATATCAAATAGAAGACATGATGATGATGATGATGAGAATTACTAATGACCACAAATTACATTCAACAAGAATAAATAATAATAATAATATGTATAATAATAATAACAATTACAAGAATAAATAATAGAAATGTAAAAAAAAGAAAAGAATAAAAACAATAACAGTCTAAATAAACTGAGTGCATTCAAAACTTAGAATTACAACCAGCGCAAAAAACAGAGAATAAAAACCGCGTTTTGCATTAAATTGTCGGAAACGTAGAGAAACGACCGACTTTGGAAGGCGTCCAGAAGGTACAGAGGATCTTTCTCCTTCCTTAAGCCGGTCACCATGCTGAAGATGCAGGGAGGAGGAGAGTGGATGCTTGGGGGGTTGGATGGCCATGTGTTGGGTGGCGTTTTGACTAGATTGTTTTTGTTGTTGTAGTAGTTGTTTTTGTTGTTTGCAGTTCGTTGATTTTGTTTTGTGTTGGAAAGGCTGTAATTATTTTCTGAAGGTTGTTCGATTTTGGAGTCGCAAATAAGAGAAGAGATGAAAGAGTTGAGGTCACGCTCCTTGGTGTTGGGATGCGTTTTGTCGGTGCTTGTTGGTGTTGTTGCAGTGTTGTGCTCGGTGAGGAAGTGGTGGTGGTGGTGGTGGTGGTGAGGGGACGGAGGCTTGAAACAACAGAGAAGGTTTGGTTTTTCTTGCCATTCCGGGCTGACAGCTGTTCTGAAACGTTCGAATTTAAATAGGCCGTTTCACAAAACAAAACTATTTTTACAAAAAGTATATTTCCACTTTCTTAGAATTAATTCATTGAAAAATAATTGTATTTAATAATAAATCACCTTGAGCTATTTCGAAGAAAGCCATCTTTTTCAGATTCGGCTGTAGGCGTTTATTGATTCTTAATGTTTTATGGATAGATCAATAATCTCATCCTCATCCACGTCCTCTTCGTCCTCGTCATCCCCAACATCATCATCATTATCATTATCACCTTCATCATCATCATCATCACCATCAACAATTATTATGTATGAGCTTTGGTTGAATTGAAATACAAAACTAATGACAAATACTAAAATGTATTAAAAAAGCAATAAAGAAAATATAAAAGTGTAAAAAATCATTTTAATTTTTTTAGTTTTCTTATTTACTTCATGATTTCTTGAAATAAATCGATACTTCGAAAAAAAATTTTTAAGATTATAAATGAAATAACTGAAAAAATATATAATATATAAAAACAAAAAATATATAAAAAAATATAAAATAATAAAAAAAACAAAAAATATATATTAATAAGAAAAAATATAATTATAATAATAAATATAGTTATTATTTTTAATTTCAAAATAGAAATAATATGAAAAACAATATGTAAAATGAAGTAAATAATGAAAGAATACCCTACCCATAAATTCAGACATGCCGTTTTCAGCCACTCACTGAATGTAACCACGCATCTGGAAACAGTTAAATCCTTTATGTCAATTCTTCAATAAATAAATAAATAAATGTAACAAATTTTGTTATACATTTTGAAAAGAGGTTATTGTTATCTTTACTCCAAAGCAAGATAATTTGTCCTAATGTTACGTTGCGTTTTTGATGGCTTCTCCCATGACAGTGAGGTAGTGGGGGTGCTGGCTGTAGGTGTTGATGTCTGTGCCCCCGAGAATGATGCAGTAGGGAACTGTACAGCCTTCTTCGATAATGTAATTTAAGGAATACATATTTTTTAAGTTTTCAAAGCAAGATTTTATTTTAGTTTTTTAAGTTCAACATGCGAGTTTTAAAAATAAAAAGTGTTCATTTGTTGAAATTTTCAACTTTTATTTTTTTAATAATTAAAAAAATATTTAAAATAATAAAATCGTTTTAAAATAAAGACGAACTTGTGAACAGTTTTCCAGCGTGGTAAGCGTGGAGGGCGAGTATGCATGTGACACCATGATGACGAATGTACGCTTCTAAATGCTCCTCGTCACGCAAGGAGGAAGAGTCTTCGATTAAACAATTCTTGAAGTATTTTCTAGATGATACGGAAATATAAAACGGGTTTTACTTTTTTTGGGGAGTAATTAGACAAGTGTTTAAACACTTCCGCATTGAAATTCATGAAAGCTTTTGTAGATTATATAACTAGTATTGAATTATACATAACTAAAGTGGTTTTTAAAAACTGCGAACTTATTTTAAGACTAAATAAATATACAGTATAAGCTATTAAAAGAATCATTTTATCTTACGAAATTTTGATCTAAATAGTTGAGAACTTAAGAAAAAAAATTTATTCAAACAATATGAAGCAAGATTTAAACTATTTAACTTCCTACTGTATTCGACGTAGAGTAGACTCGTTGCCACTGGCATGTTTCAAGAGTCCAAGCAACAACACCACACTCATCTCTCCAAATGTAATTCAAGAACAACGCACTTGTTACAAGCTTTCAGTGACCATAGTTCGGCTGATTGTATAATGCAGGGCTTAAATAGTACGACGCACGTATACAGATATAGCAATGCCGCTCGATTAAGTAAATAGTATGATGCGCAGCAATACAAATGCATTATCCTTGTTCGGGATATATGTTCAGCATACTATGAATTAATTCTACTTTTGGATTGATTGATTGATTGATTGATTGATTGATTGATTGATACCATATACTACATCACCAACATCGCCTCAAGGAAAAATAAAAACTTGTTATTTGGCATTAACATCATGTGTTGGAAATAATTGAAAGTATCACCGAAGGCATTTTTGTCTGTTTAAAGAAAATTCTTCAAATAAGGCACATGAAAATTGAAACATTTACGTTTAAAATGAACTTTCAGAATCTCTGAATTCCTCTAAATGGAAAAATAATTAACATTTAAATTTTAAATATTAGGAGCTAAACAAAGAAAGTTCCAAGTGAAACAAATGTTTATAGGATATTCTGATGAAGAAAAAAAAGTACATTTTTAAAAAACTCGTCGATAGATTACAAACTCACATCAGCACTATGACTACAACTATGACATTGAGTTACTAGCATTAACCTCAAATAAAGTTTATTTTAAAAAATGTTAAATACCCCGACCAGTTTTTCAATATGATAAAATAACTAGGAAGAACTAGATTGCTGAATTGTAACATTTTCATGGCAAAGCATGTTGAGCCTTCCAAGTGGGAAAAAAATATTTTTAAGGAATTTAAAACATGAGCAAAAAACTTAAATCGAAACTCATTATACAAAATCATCATAAAAAGAAGAAAATGTCATGCGCGAAAAAAAAGTATTTGTCAAAAAAACTTGAAATGTCATGTGAGGCTGCAAAAGAGGTATTTTTCAGAATATTTGATTTGAAATGATACCTCAACGAATGAATGAAAGAATGCCTTCTTTGAGTACGAGGCCACTGGACACAGCGTGCCATCACAAACCCAACCTCAGGAGTTTCCTGACAAAGGCAGGCCCGTGCCACATTCCCCTTCAGGGCGATATTTGAGGATTTAATGATTCTGTATTGACAACTTAAAATTAAATTAGTAATCATTTATAATAAGTAATTGAAGATCATTAATAAGTATTAATAATTATCATTAACAGGCATTAATAATTATCATTAACAAGTATTAATAATTATCATTAATAAGTATTAATAATTATCAATTAATTAAATATTAATTGAATAAATCAGTATATGTCAACTTGAGCATGAAGTTCCAGTAGATGAAGGGAAGGAGGTGGGCTTTCATGAAAAACATCAGACGACTTTATTATTGTTAATGAATTAATCTTTATAAATTCATAAAAATATTCTAATAAATAATTTATCCGAAACCAAGTGAACGATTTGGAGTTTACAAAGTGTATTAAAAACATGGATTTATAAATAATAATATTTAAAATATAGAATTAAAAATAATATTATAAAAATGAATTTAAGAATGAAATACCTAAAAACATCAATTTAGTAACAACAATTAAAAACAAAATTGAAAGGAATTATCAGAATTTCGAAGCAATTCGTTAATTTCCCGCTCACCTGGGCTTGCGTTGGTCGAAGGGGAACGTCTCCAGCAGCTTGCCGCCGTATCCAAACTCCGCCAGGATCACCTTAGAGCTGCTCACCGTCAGTGGACACGACGTGTAGCCGTTGTACTGCGGTTGCGGTAGTGGTGGTTGTGTGCTGGTTACTTCAGTTGGTTGTGGTAGTAGTTGTGTGATGGTAATAATAATAATGACGAGCATTATTATAGTGGCGTATAACCCGAACGGGCTTCCAGGCCACTTGGGCTGCATATTTTCATTTGCGCCTTTGGGTTACTAGGGCATTGGTTGCACTTGAACCTAGGACCTTTCATTGTTGGTCAAGCCGAGAGTCGTTGCCCACTCAGCTACCCGTGGTAACATCATTTTGGGTAACAAAGAATAAATGCAGGGGTTTTGTTGTACTGAGGTGGAGGGGGTTGTGGCAGTTGTGGTGTGGTAATGTGGTAACTTGGGGTTTGTAACAAAATATATAGAGTGGTTGTGGTTTTGTGGTAGTTTAGGTTAGGGTAACAAAGTATATACACAGTGGTGGTTTTTAAGTTTTCAAACTTGAATTAACTAAAGAAAGAACAGTTTGATACTGTCAAAAATAGTGGCTTCCCTCTCCGATATACACGAGCGCACCTCTCTGGTTGCCTCTCTCCCTTGCATCACTCTCTTCAGATTGGCGCTCACGACGCCCACTTGCGAAGCTTTTGAAATTATTAAAAAATTGAAAATATAAAATTTAACATACAAATCAAAAATCATCACCATCACCACCGACATCATCATCACCATTTATTATTATTATCCTCATCGTAATCATCATCATCATCATCATCATCATCGTTATCACCACCATCACCACCAACACCGCCATCACCACCTCCATCGTCACCACCACCATCACCATCATCACAAGCACCACCACAATCATCAACACCTACACCATCACCACCTCCATCACCATCACCACCACCACCACCACCATCATCAGCACACACCGCAAGCAGCGGCGGTCTTGGAGGTGGGTGCATTGGTGCAGTCTCCGAGGGCGAAAACATTAGGAAAGGCGTCGTGCTGCAGACTTTCCTTGTTCACCTGGCAAGTGATTGCTGATGATTCGATTATTATTATATTATTATTATTATTGATTATTATTATTATTATTATTGATCATTGTAATTATAATCAATAACAACTTTAATACAAATAATAAAAATATTAATCAAAAATTAATAATAATAAAAATATTAATCAAAAATTAATAATAATAAAAATATTAATCGAAAATTAATAATAATAAAAATATTAATCGAAAATTAATAATAATAAAAATATTAATCGAAAATTAATAATAAAAATATTATTTTAAAACAATAATAATAATAATTTTAATAATAATAACAACAATATTAATAAAAATATTAATATTAAAATATTATTAAAAAAATAATATTAAAATATTAATAATAAAAAATTAATAATAAAAAATTAATAAAAAAATATTAATGTTAAAATATTAATCAAATAATAATAATAGTAACTAGGCAATAATAATAAACCAATCATTTTAAAAAAGAGTTCAGCACTAAATGTGCTTAAAGTAAAAATGAAGCTTTTCTTTCATTAAAATCTGTCTGCTCTACAAGACTATCTACCAGGAATCGAACCCACAACCTTCGGTGTGTATTCCTTATTAGTTTCCACTCTTCCATCCCAAACACCTTGACGAAGTTGCTTTCATCGACGAGTGGACTTGCCCACAACTCCTTAGGGGCAGCCATTGGCGGGGTTACGTGGAGGAGGGTGTACTGTCGAGGTGGTGGCAGAAGAGATGGTGGGTTTGTGTGGTGGAGTTGTGAGTTGTGGTGTGGTGAGAGGTATGGAATGGTGGATACTCTAGGAATATTTAAACAATTTTCAATTATCATTTCAATTATTGTTAATTTTCTGTTCTAAAAATTATCGTCAAAATTTATACAAATAATTACTTTTCAATAATAATTATTTTCAAATGTTTAATAAATTAATTAAACAAACAATATTTGGTGCCGAACCTTCTCAACCTCTTGCCTACCCTCTCCAACCACTTCGAAGACTGCCTCTCTCTCCTGCCCCCTCACCTCCACCAGGTTACGACCTTTCAGGTACTGAATCTTCCTGGATAGATGGATGGGTAAAATGGATGGATGGGTGAATGGAGGGTTGGATGGATGGATGGATGTGTAGATGGATGGATGTTTAGATGGATGGATGGAAGGATTGATGTGCTAGATTAATGAATAAGCAAATCCAATACATTTAAAAAAAATTTCAATAAAAACACATAAAGAATCAAAAATCGACAGTTTACAACAAACCCTACAACGGCCACTACACCAAGCCCTACACCAACCACTACACCAACCACTACACCAACCACTACAACAACCCCTACAACGACCACTACACCAACCTTCCATCAGCAAACTGTTCCAATGCCTGGGCGTAGTGTGGTACAGGAAACATGACAGGGAGGCCAGTGCGATACTTGACAAAGACACTGCTCCTGAGACCTGCCTAGGTGGGGGAGGGGGGTGGATGGGGGAGAAGGGAGGAAGGGGGAGAAAGGGGAGGATGGGGGGTGGAGGAAATGTGAAAGTGGGAGAGAAAGCAAATTTATTGTTAAAAGAAAAATGTATGATTGTATAATCTACAGCACTAAAAAATAGAAATTAAAAAATTGATAAAGTATTTTAAAAAATTTGTTAAACAGTTACTAATACATAATATTTATGAAAAGCCCCTACATGGCCTGGTTACTTTTTCGGTGTTGTAATTTTTCAAACATTTTTGAAACGAAAAAAAATAAAGTTTATTGAGAAAGACAGCTCTATGAAGTGTCTCAGGGAGGAGTACATGCCAAGCATCGACCCAAGAGTGTACCTTGGCAAGCCTCTCTTCGGAGAGGTAGCAGATCTTCTGACCAGCCCCTGCACACTTGACCGGAGTGGTCGGAAAGGTGAAGAGGGCAGTGCCTGAGGTGGTGATGGTGATGATGCCATTTAATTAAATTAATGTAATATATTTATTTTCATTGAATATTCTATTTTATTTACATATAAAATGTATTTATTACTTATTCAACATATGCGAATTATTTAACATTTATTCAAAAGATTTCCTTTATTTATTTTTAATTTCAACTTGTTAAAACGATAAGATGACCTGATGTGATGTTGTTGACGGCTGGAAGCACCTTCTGAACATACTTGGGCGAGTAGATGGAAACCACATTGTCATCCTTCTCAAGCGCATCTTCCAGGCCTTTGATCTGTCGTTGTGGTGATGGTAGTAGTGGTACTGGTATTTGTGGTGTGCTTCAGGTGGTGATTGGGGTGGTGGTGGAAAGGTTTAAAAATGGGATGACTAGAAAGTAAAATGACACATTCTGAGCAGAAACTTGCAATTCATGTTTGATTAGGTTAGTGGTAACTTACACTGCTGTAGTTCAGCTGAAGACCAAGCGCTAGAACAAGATAATCATATCCAATCTAAAGAGAAAAATTATTTGAGATGAAAAATACACTTTCAAATTGAAAAAAAGTAATCATTTAAGTTAAACTTAAATATATAATGATATAGTAAAATATATAGTGAATTTATAGTGAAAATTGGAAACCTTTTTTCCAGTTTTGGTAATCAAAAGATTATTTTGAGGATCAAACTTGACAGCCAGGTCTTTAATCCACGTAAGTCCCTCAGGCAGAACGTCTTCGGTCTTTCTGAGCGTCTGGTTAAACTGCTTTATGCCCCCACCAACCAGAGTGAACATGCTCTGGTAGTAGTGCGTCTGAGAAGATGATGATTTATATTTTCTTTAAAACATAATTATTTATAATCATAATTATGTATAAATGTATTTAATGCATTAATGGCTCTTAAAATGTGTTCAAATGCTGCTCACCTCACTTGGCTCAATCACAGCCAGATCTTTCTGCAACGACTTGGCGAACTTACTCGCAACAGACGTGCCCCCTGTTCCTCCTCCGACAATCAGTAACTTATATTTCTTATCTGGCTTTTCGCTTTGAGAAGAAATGGAGAGACTACAAGAAATGACTGGAGAGACGGCATTCACGAGTCTTGTAATTAAAAAAAGTCGGTTTCTGATTAGATGAGACATTTTGGTGAAAAAGTGTAAAGTAAAAGTTGACTACTTGATACAGGCACTTATCTAAATTTTAGATTCTAAAAAAATGTAAAATAGAATAAAAAACTATAGAGACCATAATATAGTCCACATATGTTATATAGTGACTATAAACTTTATAGTATAAAGTATATAATACATATTATATAGTTTGTAATAGACTAGTTACTAGCGAAGCTGATTCAAGACCATAGATATCCTACAAACAATAAGTAGTGGTAATATACTATATCTATGATCCCACCTCTCGAAGTATGTTAGAGTTAACTCTATTCGCGATCTTTGATTAACTTTATCTTCCTATAATACTGCTCACCTCAATTGTTAAATTATTTTACTGATCTATATCTATTTATCCTAAATTTTTTAAACCTTTTTACTTCTGTTTTTTTAAATGAATTTAAAGTATTAAAAAATGCTCACATTTTATATATCTTGAAGACTTTATTCAATAAAGTTTATTGAAAAACCTTTCATTTATTCTCTAAAAAATATTATGCAAAATATAATAATAATTTTTATTTAAATATATATCAAGAAGAAATCAGTGGATAGAAATTGACATCATGACAATAATTCATCCTCTCATTTCATCTACCCTATCATTAATAAAGCTAATTCCTATCAGCACCATAATTAAATACCGTAGGATCAAAAAAATAGACCGGATCAATTTCAATATTGACCTCAAATCATCTTCAATATTAGATTGCAAGAGTTGCACTACAGAACAATACGTCGAACACATAAACAATGTCATCCTCAAACTATTAGATAATCATGCGCCACTACCAGGAGCGGCGATCTGCGGAAAATCTTGGGGGGGTTCTCCCCAAGGTTGGAATCAAAGAACCGGTATCGACCAATACAGTGAAAGCAATACTATTTAGTATTGTTTGCTGTAGTGCAAATTATTGTTGTATCAACTATTAATATTTGTATCACTAAACATTAAAAAAATTTGATACTCAAGAAAAATACTTTTCTATTGCCACTATGAGCGATTTGAAAAAAACAATAGCGATTTTAGTATTTTTTATTATTTGTCTTCTATATAACTTCAATTACAACTAGCCATCAACCCATCAAATACATTTTATAACATCTTGTTTTCTATCAATTTCTGAGTACAATAGTTTAAAAAATTACAAATATATTCAAATTTGCCAAAGTTATAAACAAATATACATTGGGAGATTTTTTGTGTGTATATTTGTGTATACAGTGTATATTTAGAATCTAAAATACTGTAGGCTATTTAGATAACATAAAATACCCTCTTTGCCTGTCCTCCTGCTCTCTCCCCACAGCTCGTTTACTCCAATTTCCAAAAAGACCCCTTCGAATGTCTGACCGACTGGCAAATTCTTTTGCTAGCTTTTTCAAATCCAGACAGTCAAGTATATATTGGTGTGCATGACAAACGGCCAGTGAATTCAAGCGAGGCTGTGTCATAGGTGCACGCAACCAAGTCTCAAGACGCCGCAAAGCACTTAAAGATCTTTCTGCAGTACGTGACGTTAGTGAACACGCAAGCATCAACCTGATCAATCTTCCAACCTAAGGAAACAGATGTCTGACTTCCGTGATCATAGCTTGCATTATTTTTTGCGCTTGTTCTAAAGTTCATTCTGGTCTTTAAACATAGTTAACTGCGGACAAAGACTAGTTGCCTTTAACTTACGATACTGCTTGCAAATATCATGGTTCACTTCACCAGTTAGCAACATTGTCTCCAGCTGCATGTTTGATCGCAAACCAGGAGAATCTCGATTGAACCTTTCTGTGAGTTTCATGATTGCAATGTCTATGGTAGCGTAATATGCTGCTCGATAATGTTCCTCTGGTGTTGTTGCTACATAAGCTGGGCCCAGCCCACAATACTTTCGTGGCGGCTTTCGCACCCGAGGTACAGCAATCGGCTCGAGATCAAATGCCAAAACCATACTGTTGACATCTCTGAAAATGGCGTTAAACTTTTCATCTGATCGTAGGCGACGCAGTTCTTGCACAACTGAATCAGTCGCTGCAACCATTCCACTGACCTTGGCACTTGCTGATTGCAATGACTTGTTTAACTGTTCCAGAAGTGAAAACACCAAAGCAGCTTCTTGAGGGTCAGTGCTCTGTTGAAAAAAAGCCTCAAGCCTTTCAGCTGTTTCATCAGCAGTACCAATGGAAGCACAGAAGACACTGTAGAAACTCTGGTCAGTCATCTTGTAGGACAAAGAAGTTTTATACCATACTTTTCATTCAGTGGCTCATCAGGAAAGGCAATTATAAGATACACTAAAACATCACTAAACTGCTATTTGACCTTCCCTGAACGATTGGAAAAAGCACCTAACTCTTGGACAAACTGAAGTGAATTGCTCACAAAGTGATTTGCGACAGCTGTGTGCTGGGCAACAAGATTTGCACATTGAGCAGAACAGTGGAAAAACTTTGCAAGCGGATTCTCACTGCTGATAATAGCCTGACAACCTATTATATTGGCCGCTCATGTTAGCGGCGCCGTCATAAGTCTGAGCTCTTAGTTTTTCCTAGGTAGCAATGCTACCTGGTAGCATAATTCTGATCAGAACATCTTTCACTACAGCAGATAATGTTTTTCCGATCGTATCTGGTGGGCTGAATAAACCAATAAACTGTTAATTAACATTCAGAGCTTCATCAAAAAAAGATTGCATATCGATTCCTGCTCTAACCCATTGCAGTCTTGTTTGCCGTCAACCACAACACCAAACTGGCTTGATTCGGCATAAACAGTGCACGCTGTGCTTCTAACAATAGAATGATCTAAAAGCCTCAATCAATCAATCAATCAATCAAATCAATTTCTATAGCGCTCTTTCTTCAAATTCAAGAGCGCTGGTAAATGAATTTGTTAAACAGATATGTCTTCAGATCCGTACGAAAAGTAAATAATGATATAGAAGTAGTTGAATAAGGAGGTGATGAGTTTCAAATATATGGACATCTTTAAAGAAGGGTCATCTAAGTAAGGTAATAATTGTCTAATACGTCAGTTTTCAATAGATAATAGACATAAACAGTCATGTGTAGAAGATTCGTTCTAACAGTCTGTCCTTCATCTGCAGAGCTCATCTGCCTTGTGAAGTAGGTAGCCAGTGGGTTCTTGCAAACTGTGCATTAGTGCTCAATTTGAGGCCTTGGCACTTCTTCTTTTTAAAATAAGTTTTTATTGTAGTCCGTTAGACAGTTATTGGTTGAAGATTTTAATTCCGAGAGCAAGATAAATTCAAAACCAGAAAACAAGAAAAGATATAAATTATAATTACTATAATTATTTGAAATTAAAAAAAACTAAATTATTAGATAAGAAGACAAACTATTTAACAAAATCATTAAACGGTTAAAGCGGCTGCCAAGATGGCAGCTGCTAACCAATGATCCCTCGGCATTTCTTTTTGGCAGTCATGTGATATGAAACTTGTAGTTTGATTTAAACACAACTTTAGTTAATATTTGAAGCCTTTTGAAATTCATTAACTTTGGTTCATCTAAAAAATTGAAAGGGTCGATATTGAAGTCTACCTCAGAATCCCCCTATGAATATCGCCCATGCAAAATAAGTAGTAAAATATGAATAATTTTTTAAATAAAAATTTAAATCTGTCTGCTTGCACAAAGTGAACTAATATTTTCTGAAAATCATTCTAAATGTCTGTTTGCGAAAATTGAAAAAATATATTAATGAATAACATTCTGTTTCATGCTATGGTTGACGATTATTCTTGTATTAAGATAGGAGTTGAGAAGTTATTGTATTTGTAAAACTGAGGGGGTCCATGTTAAGATGGATGCATTTTTTAAAGAAAATGAATATAAAAATATTATCCATGTAAAATTTTTATAATAAATATTACTATATTATCCTTTCTAGCTATTCAAAAGTTAAAAAATAGACTGAAAACACATGTCTTAAATTTGCTAACAGATCTTTAATATTAAATATTTAGGTTTATATATTAGTTAGTTCTATCCGGTTTGATTTATCCAGTCGTAGGCTTATTTAAAGATGTGGTTTGCTTCTCTCAACTTTGAAAAACATTATTTTATTTCAGCTTTCGGCTATTTTGTTATTTTCACAATTTATCACTTTTGATTTTAGCGTTTTTTTCCCTCTGATCATTGTGATTTATCAAGAAACAGGTGAGTACTAAATTTCTAATTTTTATTATTAATACAGTTCATGGGTATAGGAAGGTAAATTTATAATATCGGGCTCTCATGTTTCTTTTTTATAGAACAATATCAACATATCCTATCATGCATACCCTGACGTTAGCACAAAATTCCCCGAGACTCATTATACTAGTATTAGGTGTCACGACTTTAGAGTATATTTTAAAGTTGTTTCATATTATTCATTGAATAAGGCAATGTTTGAAAAATATTTTGATATAAGCTTCGTCTAATAATTTTTTTAATGAAGCTTTTCAATTAATGAAATAAGATCAATTTTCCCGATACTGATAGTGAGAATGGGGACATGAATACATTATTATGAACTTCTTGATAATATAGCTTAGTTCCAATACTATTTTCTTTTTTAGATGGCACTAATTGACCAAAAAAAAGAAACCGAGAAGCTTCTCAACGTTATCGAGAAAAAATGAAAACCGAAAACAGAGAAATATACAATGATATAGATTTTTCCACAATAGTGGGTTGTTTTAAATAATTAAAGTTTTAATGTTGAAAAGTAATTGAATATTAATTAAATTATTTTCAAAAACCATTTCATGAAGTGAAAATAGCTATTTTAGGAAAAAATAATAAGTTACGGAGATTTAAATAGCCGTCATTACGGGCGCCATTTTAAAAAGTTGATTTTAAATTTCAAATTTACGCAGCACATAGTAACAATTGTGTAAAAAAAGAAGGAAAAAAGAAAACTAAACAAAAATAAAGTTCAGAAATTTTATATTGTTTTTTAGATGAGGTTTTATGGCTGTCAGTGTTCACTGATAATCTGAAAAACTATTTGCTCAATTAAAAAAGATTAATGCAATTAATGTGTTTGAAATTATTTTTATACTCTAGAATACATACATGAGTATACATAAAGCAAGTTTTTTTGAAATTGAAAACCAAAATATAGAAAGACACAAAGTCTGTAGTCAAATTTGGATTAACCCATATAAGTATATGATTGTATATTGATATAGGATACGATTGTATATTAACATAGGATATGATTATATATTAATATAGGATATGATTATATATTAATATAGGATATGAATATATATATTGCCGTAATGAATAAAAATTATTATTACCAAAATATATTAATATATAGTTTAGGATTGTATATTAATATATGTATATGATGTGAACCTATTAGGAAGGGCCCTAGGATGCTCTCGCTTGTAGACCCCCGCCTTCATACAAACATATACTCATATAGTTTGATTGGCCCAGCGTTGATTAGTATGCATGAATTTGATTGGTCCACCAAACATAAAATGCACATACACACAAGCACACATCCATAACAATTATTGAAGACAAGTTTCCAATGTTTAAATAGCTGTGTGGTAATGCTAATAGGCAAAATAAAATAATTTAAATTTTGCCTATGACATTTAGTGCTCTGACCAATATTATGCAACAACTTTTTTATTTAAAAATTTCACATAATATTTTTTAATTTATTAAAAATGTTTTACTAGTAATATGATGAAAAATATCTTATAAATTTAAAATATTCTATTTTACCAATTATTAAGTATTTCACGTGAAACTTAATTTTTAAAAGTTTAAACTTAATTGAAGGTAATAAAAACCTATTATTAAGTATTTCACGTAAAAGATAGTGCATCAATTGTTTTTTTTCTCGAAAACCATCCCACTGAGAGAGTATGTTCCTTCCTTATTGAATAAGGCTTATTCATTCTCACTCATTCAACAACAACAAAATACAAAGGGCTAGAAGAGATTTGAGCTAAAGAAAACCAAGCACATTACATGTGCACCAGCAGAAGCAAAAGAGATCAGTCAAGAGAATGGAGCAGCCTATGGCCTGTTGGGTTTTGAAGTGACTTGCCCACTAACAGTGAAATAGGTCTTTTTTTCAACATTATGACACTGTTCTATAATATTTTCAAACCCATTATCAACTTAATTTAACCACCTATTTTGTATCATGGTAGCTGACATTGATAAAAAGAAGATTTAAAATAAAACATGTCAGGACTATCCAAGAAGAAATATTCTGACTGCTGATAGGCAAAAGAAAATACTTTAAAATTATGAAACATCTACCCACGTTTTATTAGTAAAAAATGCTGATGACTTTTAGTCCTCTGACCAATATTATGCCAACATTTTTTTAGTGAACAATTTTTACCTTTTTAACATATCGAGTTTAATAAAGTGGTAAAAACTTAATTTTTAAATGACTGTGAACAGATTTGAATTTGTTAAAGCTGCAAAGGATATGCTGCAAATTAGACTCTAATTATTAGAGCAATAAATCATTTCGATGAAATTTTTTCGACTTTGATTGTTTCTCTCTTTTTCATTCAGGACATATTCTAGAAGTAAATAAGCCATAATTCTTGTTCATTTTACGATATATCTCGTATCAAATAGTTGCCGAAAGATTAAAAAAAATGACCGCCTTTATTTATCATTATTTTCATGTCTTACATACATCAGCTGATATTAGTAAATAAACAGTGCCGTTAGCTATAAAATGTTAATCTTAACGCTGCGTAATATATGTTTTAGTCATGTTTTTTCACAAGTAGTGACCAATCAAAGTCATGCATATATTAACGCTCGGCCAATCAAACTACTTATAAATGTATGGGTATATGTTTGTATGAAGGCGGGGTTCTCCAAGCGAGAACAACCGGGCCCTATTCCATAAAGAACAACTCAATTGTTTAGCTAGTGCTACATTTTTATTCTCGACAAGAGATCTGCGCAGTTTAATTTGGATTTAAAGGAATTAAAATATAATTTGGATTTAAAGGAGTTAAACGACGATTTGGATTTGAAGAAATTGAAAAATGCCAACTTTTGAAATTTAGTGGCATTTTAAGGACCAATGGTGCCTCACTGCCACTTCATTTTTGGATCACAAACAATTGGTGTTTAAATTCCAAAAAGATTTGATCACGAGAGGACTAAATGCACGACGACATAAAAATTTTAAGTTAAAAAGTTCCACAATAGATCAAAGATATTTATCAAGTTGTTGTTGACTAGCAAGTTATAAACAATTTTGATTTACACGTTAGTTGTCATGGAGACAATAGAGCGAAAGATGCATGAAGAGAGAAGATTGGTGAAGTGAAAGAGAAAGAATGTTTGAAACATCCATTTCATTTGTTTTGGTGAAGAGGCATGAATGGGTTGGAAGGGCATATAAGGGGCAGAAGGGCAGTGGCAGAATGTCTGAGATTTGAGCTGCTAAAAGATGATTCTTATCTTGTCTGGTTAGCTCCACGTTGATGTGACGTCACTCACTCCTATTATCTACCACCCCTACCCCTCTCCTATTATCTACCACCCCCTTACCCCTCTCCTATTATCTACCACCCCCTTACCTTTCTCCTATTATCTACCACCCCCTAACCCTCTCCCATTATCTACCACCCCTTACCCCTCTTCTATTATCTACTACCCCCCACCCCTCTCCCATTATTTACCACCCCTACCCCTCTCTTTTTATCTACCACCCCCTTACCCCTCTCCTATTATCTACCACCCCCTAACCCTCTCCCATTATCTACCACACCCCCTAACCCTCTCCCATTATCTACCACACCCCCTACCCCTCTCCTATTATCTACCACCCCCTACCCCTCTCCTTTTATCTACCACCCCCCCCTCTCTCCTATTATATACCACCCCCTAACCCTCTCCTATTATCTACCACCCCCACCCCTCTCCTTTTATCCACCACCCCTTACTCCTCTCCTATTATCTACCCCCCCTACCCTCTCCACCACTCCAGTTATCGCTGTGTTGGCGATTCCAGCAATGGCGCAAGAGTTGTGCGCAGGCCGACCAGATGGGGCGTATGGCATTGGCTGCTACTCGTACACGCAGTGTACTAATGGTGAGTATTTATAAACTACTTCTAATTTCACTATTACTACCACCACCACCAACACCACAGACGTTGGAAGAACGGTCGAGTGCCCTGCTGGACAGGTCTTCAACGAAAACTCCTCTCCCAAGGGATGCAGCCCGTGAGTCAGCATGGAGTTTAACAGTTAAACACTGAAATTAATCATTATTATACTTTTTAAAAAGATAATTATATCTTTTATAATGAGATAATTGCCCTATAACACAGCATCGGTAGTGTGACCACTGCCTGTTCCTATGTTGGCGATTGTAGCTCAAACACTGGAGATAGAAGGTAATGATGATGATGATGATTAATTTCGTTTTCTTAAAACACATGCACAAACACACACTCACATACACAAAACACTCACACACACACAGTTTTGTTGTTCCAGGTACGTGCAGCTACTTTTACAGATGTCTTGGAACTAGATTCTTGGGAGTCCACCCTTGCTCCATGCCCATCAGTGAATGTCCATTCATCCATGCATGCATGCATCCATCGATTCATTTGTGCATCCATCCATCTATCTATCCAACCATCCATTCATACATCCATGCATCCATCCATTCACCCATCTATTCAGTCAATTACTAAAGAAAATATAACTGAATTTATTTTTTATTAATCTATCGACAAACCCATCCTTTGAACACCTTTTTTAGCCATTTCCCCACCTTTCCAAACCCCTTTATCCCTCCATCCACTATTCTATCCACCCTTCTTTCCATCCCTCCATCCATCCACCCCAAGATGCAAACCTGGTGTTCGATCCTTCCATAGGGGTTTGCAACTGGAATTGGCATTTGTCCACGCCTTGTACTGTCGCCCCCACCATCCCCACCACCACCACCACCACCACTGCTACTACTTTTTGCCGTACTTGTGGTTAAACGCTAGATCATTCTCATCATCACCTTACTTGGCTTCAAATGGATTTGAAGATGGAACGTCTGGGACCAGGAATCGGGAATGAATACATACATGTGTGAAATTGTATGAATATACGCTTTTATTTGTATAATGTATATGTATTCGAACATTGACTTAGCTTGTTCCAAATTGACTTATTCATAAAAATTCATTCGAATGAATAAGTTCACATTTAAGCGATCTAGCTAACCCCTCTTTGGCATATAACCAGAGACTTCGTCTGCTAAATTATCGTTTAAATCTCTCGTAATTGGACTCAATAAAACTTCAGCATCGATCTTTGACGCAATTAGAAGCCGAGATATCTTGAGGTAAATTCCTTTCGACAAATTGTACATTTATAATATATATTGCCAAGATGGCAACTGCTTACCAAAGAGCGTACAACAATTTAAGGAAATAAAATAAATATAATATAAATAATTATTGTTTAAACATTTTTATTCATAAAACAACGACGATTAATCTATAAATACTGTAAATTTGTCGTGGATAAAGAATTCAGTATTAGCAGTTATAGTAAGATCATTATCATCATCACGAAAAAACGTTATAAAAATATATAAACAATAATATCAACAGTTAATACCTTTAAATTCAATAAAATAAAATACCCTCTATTAATCTACTTCATCTACTCAAAACATCTATTTGCATGCATGTATAAATAGTCAAATATGAATTCATGAATAAATTAAACAATTATGCATGCATAAGTATTTTAAATTTTTAATTCATGAATAAATAATTAGTCAATCATGCATGCATAAGTAATTAGCTGGAAAAGGATGCGCAGAAAAGTAATTAAACCTTCTCTTCTTCACTTATCACCCTCATCTACCATTACTCATTATCATATTATTCTGCATACTTAATTAGTAAATTATAAAATTAAATTATCCAAATCACAAATACAGTCCGCGTAATTAATCGGGTAATTAATTGTTTACTATATCATTTAATTAAATTATTTAGTCTAACTAATTCATCCAAATCACTAATACAATCCATTAATTAAGTAATTCTTCCCTCCACTACCACCACCACCCTTATACCTCCCCCCATTAAACCTCCCTCCACCACCCCTTTTTCGAAAATCTTGGGCCCTGTATAGCATGTAGAGAAGGGCTAGGAAGGTTGAGGTGAGGGCAAGTGTTAACGCCATTAACGCGTTAACTTTTAACGAATTGGTTTCTTGCGTTTTGTTGTTGTTGTTGTGGAGTTTGGAATTTTTGTGGGAACTTTTAAAGGTAGTAGTAGTGGAAGTAGTAGTGGTGCTAGTAGTAGTAGTTGCAGTTGTGGTAGTAGAAGTAGTTGTAGTAGGGGTGGTAGTAGTAGTAGTAGTAGTAGAAGTAGAAGCAGGGTTGTTTCTACCAATTTCAACCGCAAAAAATTATAATGTATATCAAATTATATTTTAAAAAACGAAATTATAAAAAGAATAATTAGATGAAAACAAAAAGTTGAAAAAATCTTAGCATAACGACTCTAAGTGTTCGAACAATTAAAAATGATTTGGCTCTGAAGAACTAATTAAGTCAATTAAAAGTTAATATGTTTATATGAAAAAAAAATTAATAGAAAAAAAATTAATATAATATAAATGAAATTGATATAATTGAATAAAAACGATTAAAACTTTTAAAATAAAATAATTAAATTTTATTAAAAACATAAAATAGAATAAATTCAAGGTTATTCATTTCTACAAACCAAAGCCCTTTCCAGTAAAAATCCTACTACTATTATCAGTACTATTATCCTTGTTAATATAATTCCTATTTTTATTTCCCTGTTTATTATTTATATTATTATTTTCATTATTATTATTATTGTTTTCATTATTATTATTGTTGTTTTCATTATTATTATTGTTGTTATTGACCTGTTTTCCCATCGTGAATCGACTCACATCATATCCATTCCCCTCAAAGTATTTGTACCTACCCCTGAATATGTCTGACAGCCCACCATCAACATAATCTTCAGCAGCACCTCCCTTTCTTCTGAAAGCACCAACATCATCATCATCATCACCTCCTCTCCTAAAACCTCCAGCATCATTACCATCAACCAGCCTCCTATAAACATAATCATCAGCACCACCTCGTCTCAAGTACCCACCACGATCAACACCATCATCATCATTATCAAAACGTCTTCTATAAGCATCATCATCATAACCCCCACTACGTCTCAAACCCTAATCATAATCGTGACCACCTCTGCCTCTATATCCAAGCTTAACATCATCATCATCACCATGACCACGCACCTTGAAAACATCATCATCATAACCATCACGAGTTTTATTATAATTATAATTAAATCTATTATTATTAATTCTACCTGACACTATTACTATTATACCTATTAACAACATCATTACCAGCACCACCACCCTCATCAGCATTCATCATTCTATTTCTGTAACTCGGAAATCTATAATAAGGACTCCCGCGCTCTGTGCTTGTGATTTCTTCCCCGCCATCAGAGTCAGATTCGATCCGTTCATCCAACGGACCAAGAGTCAGTTCGGTCTGATAGTCGGATGAAGTGTGAGGACTGGGTCGAGATTCGAGACTGTCTCCTCTGGCACTGTCCCATGAAGTTATCCTGCCGATGTTTCATAAAGTCAAATTAATTAATTAAAAAGTTTTAATGTAAAAAATTATGTTTTATAAAAAAATTATGTTTTATAAAAAAAATTATGTTTTATAAAAAAAATTATGTTTTATAAAAAAAATTATGTTTTATAAAAAAAATTATGTTTTATAAAAAAAATTATGTTTTATAAAAAAAATTATGTTTTATAAAAAAAATTATGTTTTATAAAAAAAATTATGTTTTATAAAAAAAATTATGTTTTATAAAAAAAATTATGTTTTATAAAAAAAATTATGTTTTATAAAAAAAATTATGTTTTATAAAAAAAATTATGTTTTATAAAAAAAATTATGTTTTATAAAAAAAATTATGTTTTATAAAAAAAATTATGTTTTATAAAAAAAATTATGTTTTATAAAAAAAATTATGTTTTATAAAAAAAATTATGTTTTATAAAAAAAATTATGTTTTATAAAAAAAATTATGTTTTTTAAAAAAAATTATGTTTTATAAAAAAAATTATATTCATTAATTGAAAAGCTTCATTAAAAATATTATTAGACGAAGCTTATATCAAAATATTTTTCAAAAATTGCCTTATTCAATGAAAAATATGAAACAACTTTAAAACATACTGTAAAGTCGTGACACCTAATACTAGTATATTGAGAATCGGAGAATTTTGTGCTAACGTCAGGGTATGCATGATAGGATATGTTGATATTGTTCTATAAAAAAGAAACATGAGAGCCCGATATTATAAATTTACCTTCCTATACCCATTAACTGTATTAATATAAAAACTAGAAATTTAGTACTCACCTGTTTCTTGATAAATCACAATGATCAGAGGGAAAAAACCGCTAGAATCAAAGTTGAGAAATTGTGAAAAATAAAAAAATAGCCGAAAGCTGAAATAAAATAATGTTTTTCAAAGTTGAGAGAAGCAAACCACGTCTTTAAATAGGCCTACGACTGGATAAATCAAACCGGATAGAACTAACTAATATATAAACTTAAATATTTAATATTAAAGATCTGTTAGCAAATTTAAGACATGCGTTTTTAGTCTATTTTTTAAATTTTTGAAATGATCTTTGGTTAGCAGCTGCCATCTTGGCAGCCGCTTTAACCGTAATGATTTTGTTAAATAGTTTGTCTTCTTATCTAATAATTTAGTTTTTTTTTTAATTTCAAATAATTATAGTAATCATAATTTATATCTTTTTTTGTTTTCTGGTTTTAAATTTATCTTGCTCTCGGAATTAAAATCTTCAACCAATAACTGTCTAACGGACTACAATAAAAACTTATTTTAAAAGGAAGAAGTGCCAAGGCCTCAAATTGAGCACTAATGCACAGTTTGCAAGAACCCACTGGCTACCTACTGCACAAGGCAGATGAGCTCTGCAGATGAAGGACAGACTGTTAGAACGAATCTTCAATACATGACTGTGTTTATGAAGAAGTGCCAGGGCCTCAATTTGAACACCAGTGCACAGCTTGCAAGCACCCACTGGCTACTTACTTCACAAGGCAAATGAGCTCTGCAGATGAAGGACAGACTGTCAGAACGAATCTTCTACACATGACTGTTTATGTCTATTATCTATTGAAAACTGACGTATTAGACAATTATTACCTTACTTAGATGACCCTTCTTTAACGATGTCCATATAATTAAAACTCATCACCTCCTAATTTAACTACTTCTATATCATTATTTTCTTTTCGTACGGATCTGAAGACATATCTGTTTAACAAATTCATTTACCAGCGCTCTTGAATTTGAGGAAAGAGCGCTATAGAAATTGATTTGATTGATTGATTGAACTTTTGAATAGCTAGAAAGGATAATATAGTAATATTTACTAATAAAATTTTTTACATGGATAATATTTTTATATTCATTTTTTTTTAAAAAATGCATCCAGTCTTTGATACGATTTTCCATTCTATTGAAAAACAAGTAAGACACGGAAAATAGTAAGTATGTAATCGATTCTGGATTAACCCATATAATCCTATACTATATTAGTATATAATACTATAAACTATATTAATATAATATCATATACTCTATCTTAATATATACTCATATACATGTATTAATATGTATTAATTATAAAATATATATTATATTGATTATATATTAATATATCTATATAATTATATACATATATTATAAGTATATACATATATTATAATTATAAACATATATTATAATTATATACATATATTATACTTATATCAATCAATCACTAATGATTTGTATAGCGCCCTTTACTGAGGGAAAAAAAGCGCTCTTCAAATAAATTTGTTAAATAAAACGGTTTTTAGACCACTACTAATATATGTATATATATCAATTTAAATATATTAAAAAAACAATCAACATCAATAATCCAATCTCACTCACACCACCATGACAATCACCGCCGAAAAATCACTATCACCACAAAAAAATTCAATTATCACTACAGTACCAACACTCATTCCACAGCTCAAACATCACCACATCATCCTCAAAACCATAAAACACAATCATCCTTCTTCTCAATTTTCTGTCTTGCCACTGGTGCCGAGGCTGCGATAGAAGGTGAAGGAGAAGTCCTTGCCAGCACTGGAACTGCTGCTGCTATGGAAGGATTTCTCCTATATATCGCAAAATTGCAGCCGCTAACCAAAGATTCCAAAACCAGTGAAATATATTCATCGTGCTTTTGATTTAAATGAAGAAGCTATGGAATGAATATAGTTTCAACCATAGATATCCTAAAAACAAACAAAAAACTCGAGTCAAAATTAATTTGCAATAGTAAAATCTGCTTAGTGGCCGAATAATTTTTGTGACCACTGTAGATGGTTAGCTCATGGATATAGTATATACTACTCAGTGATTTTCCAGTTCGAATTTTTCAGTTCAATTTCAAGTTACAGTTATGAAAAATTTAATTTTTCAGTTACTATTCAAGTTACAGTTATGAAATATTTAATTTTTCAGTCACTATTCAAGTTACAGTTATGCTAATTTTAATTTTTCAGTTACTATTTCAGTTTCAGTTATTTTTGTTAGTTACAGTTACAGTTAATCAAGATGGAGAAAAAATGAATTTTTATTTATAATACAGCCCAAATTAATGTTTAAAAGTCAAATTATTTAAAAGAAATATAAATATATTAGTCATAATATACGCTGTTCATTTTCATAAATGTCTTCAATTCCAGATTTTTTTCCCTGCCGTTAGGTATCCGCACACTTAAAACACCCTTTCCACATACGCTTGTGAATCGGGAGCTGAAACAATTTTTTGCGCAAAAGAAGCTAATAATCTAGGGTACTCAATAATTTAAGTGCTGTATGTGGGTGAGACACAGAATGAACATTAAGCAGGACCTGAATTGCACGACGCATTGATGGATTATAAAAGGATGTTGAGATCCCGAGACATGAAAGTGTAAGACCCTTCTTAGTCCAGCAATCAATGCTAATGACAAAGCGATGTCCAGTTTGAAGATCTTTACGAATTCGATATTCTACATTGTTCTTATAATCTTTTCTCAAAGAAATCACTTTCTCTGAACCTAAATGATAGAAATTGCATATATTTACGACTTTTTAATTGAAATAATTTAAATAGCTTATAAATTATGCTCATAACTTGGTAAATAATATTTAAAAATGTAAATAGGTAAATAATTATCAGCTACAGTGTGTTGCGTGGTAACTTTCTCCCTATCATTATCATCCTCTTCTGAAACCTGACATTCGCTTTGTCGCATGAAGCTTCGTAAATAAAATATGCCCATACGGCATTTTCTTGTTTTCTGCAGCTATTAACCTTAAACATATCATACAAATTTGTATAATTCAACTGGTCAAAAAAAAGTAACTATGTAAAACACTAAATTAATATAATCGGACTCGAAGAATAAAATAAATTAATCATATTATTGCTCAAAAACGTGCATCCGCCAATGTTTTATCTTAGAGCGCTTCCCATTTTTTAAGTAGATATTTCTTAGTTACTATTCAGTTAGTATTCTTGTTTTTCAGTTTCTATTTCAGTTACAGTTATGCATTGAATTACAGTTACAGTTAAAGTTACAGTTAAACGAATCATATTTTTCAGTTAATTTACCATTTCAGTTACAGTTACAGTTAACTGGAACAACACTGATACTACTTGTTGTTTGTAGGATATCCATGGGTTAGCTCTAAACGACTTTGGGAATATGGTCTCTGGTTATTTGTAGGATATCTATTGTTACAACCATAGATATCCTACAAACAACATAGATACTATATCTATCATAGATTCTTAGGTTAAAACATTTGTAAAAAAATAGATACTTTAGGTTAAGCGCTTCGTTTTTACACTGAAATAATTGAAAATGGCAGATTCCTCTGAAAGTCTCAGAGAATTCGAAAACGTATTTCCTAGTTTCAACAACGCAGATGTCGAATACTTTACACAATCGAAACACCAAATAAATGTTTGTTCATATTTTGCCTAAAAAATTCAAATCAGATCAGGTTCATAATAATTTACAATATAATGTCTAAACCTGAAAGTATGGGTTTTCAAATTTTCTTGGTGCCACAAATTTATTGGCTCATTAAAGCAGTCGCTAATCTATTCAGCCCAACACATTTCCTTAACTAATTACTAAAACCCAAAGTTTAGACTTTAAACTTTAAACTTTAAAGGTAAACATTTTTTCACAATAGATATCAGAACGGTTTGAAAAGAAACTTGTCTACCATATAAATGATCTGCTGGAGCGGCATGAGCAGGAATACGTCATCGACTGGAAAGATCCATCCATTTATACAGGCACTACTGGTGCCTTCATACTTTTATCAAACCCTTTTATTAACTTTTAATAAATAATATTTTTTTAATAAAATATGGTTATTAATATTTATATAAAAATTCATTGCACTTTGAAAGGTTTCTTATGTGATAAAAAAGAAAAATAAATGAGTATGGCATGAAAAAAATCTTTAATTGAAATATATACATTTTAAGAACATAATTTAGCAATGCTCACTTGTCATCACTGCAACTATGGCAAGGAGTGGCGCTGATGTATTTGCATCTGTACACCAACTACATCACGACCAGCAAAAGGGCAAGAGAGGACTACCTGAAGAAGGCTGTCTCAATAATGCAAGGCACTCTTAAGATCCTCAAGGGTAGGAGTATCTCTTTTCTTACAGGTGGTGATGGTGGGGGCTGGTGGATAGGGGGAGGTGTTGATAGGTCAGGGTAGGGGTGGTAGTGGGTGATGGTGGATGAGGGAGGGTGCTTCAAATGAGTAAACTGAGATGATATATTAATAAATTGGGTTGATGGCTAGGTAAATGGATTGGTAATGAATATGTTAGTGAATTTGTGAGTGGATAGATGATGCATGAATAGGTGAATAAATATGTTAGTGAATGGGTCAGTGTGTAGAATGGTTAGCAACCACCACAAAATCCTCACAATTTATTGATTTTAAAAATAAAATACTCATATGATAGATTTTGAGTTGCAGTTTTCAAATCAGTTACATTTTCAAAACAACAGGGGATGCAGGTCCTCTGGCAGTGGCTGCAGTCGTCTTCAAACTGTCGCGCCTCGAAGAAGAGTCTGATGAGTGCATTCGAAAGTAAGAAACGTTAAATGATTAACAAAATCACGCCATTAATCGCTTTGATCAACCATGCAGGACATTTTCAAATATTTAATTTCTCGATTCCTGTACTTTACCCCATTGAAGTCATATTTCATTTATTTCTAGACTTTTCTCAATCTGTAAGAAAGTCGATCTAGACTCTCCGGAACCTAATGAATTGCTTTTCGGCAAGGTTGGTCTGCTCTACAGCCTCCTCTTTCTCAACAACAACATCAACAACTCCACTGTGCCGGAAGATATGATTGCCAAGGTTTCAAATCAAGTCCATTAAGTTGCTAAATTAGCTTATTTAATTAGTTTGAATTCATTGCACATTTAATTTCTTCATCATTAAATTAAATATGTATCTTTATTGAACATACTAAAACCCAATAATTTTTTAAACTGCAATGAAAATGCATAAATCTTTGAATTAAGTATGCAATGTAGTCATGAAAGCATAAATGCCCGTTCTTGTTATATACCACTATAATAGTGCTTATATTTATCATTATTAATAAATTATAATAATAATATGTTGTTATTATAATAATATTATTATCAGCATTTTTTAATGTCATTATTATATTATTCTCATTATTCTTATTACTATTGATCCTCCATTAGTTATGCAAGGTTATCCTGAAGTCTGGCAAGCACCTGGGCCGCAACACCTCCCTACCCTGTCCCCTCATGTACGAGTGGCACGGCAAGAAGTACCTGGGAGCCGCCCATGGCATCTGTGGCATCCTCTACATCCTCCTCAATGTAATTGGGATAAATGTAAAGTAATTAGATAATTTTTTATTTTCAAATATTTTTTGTATTTAGTTTGTAAGGTAATTTTGGATAAGGGATAAATTGCAAGCATTATCAAAAATAGGGAAAAAATCCCCAACTTTATCTTCTTTTTTTTTTAAATTCACAATTTTTTTGAAAAGCTGTTATTTCTAACAGGCTTGTAGAGCCAAGCCAGAGCCGAAGAGCCGCCACTTTTTGCAAGAGTCGGAGCCAGAGCCGTAGCCAAACCCGAAAAATCTGGCGGCTTCGGCTCTTAATTTTATTTCGATAAAGCTGAATTTTTTTCTACAACAAAAAGCTTTAAAACTCAAAATTGTTTTGTTGTTAATTTTTTTCAAATTTGAAATGTTTTAATTTCATAGAAACGTTACAATAGCAACAACTTTCAATCAAATGATAGCGAGAGAGCACACTTCCACCTAGTTGCCGACTCAGCTTCCCGTTCACCCGTTATTAATTCATAAATTTGGTTGATACAGAGGAATTCAACATTCAAAAAGTATTTTTATAATTATTTTTTATTTATGCAGCACAGAAATAATAAATATAGCTTAAAGAAAATTATAATCCTAATTTTAAAAATAAATAGAAATGCCTAAACTAGTTGGAACTAAACATCTAAAATGCAACACGACAATTTCATTCTTTTAAAATTCTCAACTAAGGAGAAAAAAATCATTTTCATAAAGAAAGCACTATTTGTCATAAATTGCATATTCCTATTTGGAGACAATGTTTCAGTCGAAAGTTTGTGCAAGTTTGTGTTGCGTGACTATAGGGAGCCGAGAGCCGAACCAAAACCGTCAAATTTTCGGGAGCCGGAACCAGAGCCAAGCCGGGAAAAAGGCTGTTCTGTAAGCCTGCGTTCTAAGGTCTATGTTGTGCATGTACTTGTGTAAATATTTTTAATTGTATTTTCACTCCACCACCATCATCACTACCACCACTACAACCACTACTACCACCACTACTACCACCACTACTACCCCCACTACTACCACCACTGCTATCACTACCTTTATCACCACCACCATCAGCTCCAACAAGTTGACTACGTTTCTAGACATTTAGACCGGCACATTCAAGCCACCATCGATTTTATCATATCCCTCCAATACCCTTCCGGCAATTTTCCCTCCTCCATCTCATCTAAGTCCGATGACAAACTAGTGCAATGGTTAGTGCTTTTTATCCCGTTTATTATTTGTATTATTTATAGTATTATTTTTATTATTTATATTAATATATATATTAATATAAATATATAGTATTATATATGAATAGTATTATATAAATATAGTATTATATATGAATAGTATTATATAAATATAGTATTTTATATATTGTTATATATGTATAGTATTATATATTATATATATTATTTAATAGAATAGTAATATTAATATTATATTATTATTATTATTATTATTATTATTATTATTATTATTATTATTATACGTTATTTTAGTTAATGGGCTTTGACCACTCCAAGTCTTATGATCTCTATATAGTTGATCCTATTTTTTGAAAATTAAGCGCTAAATAATCGATTAATTTTAATTCAATTAATTAATTTAAAATGAGTTTATCGATTAAAAGAAACTAATAGAGGTGGATAATTGAACAGGTGCCACGGAGCTCCTGGCTGTTTGTACATGCTATTGGCGGCTAATGAGGTTAAACTTTCTACTTAGCCATTCGACAAAAGCGTCTAGTTATTTTCTAAACACCAACTAACCCACCAACCAGCAAACTAAGGCACCATTTAACCAATCCATCCACCGTCCAATCGACCATGCATTGGAGAACATTTCAAATTTAATAAACCTTATGACCCTCAAACTTAAACCTTTTTCTTAAGGTCTTATTGTTATTATTATTATCATCATCATTATCATCATCATTAAGGTATTCTCTGGAGAAAGCTACCTGAAGGCTGCCAAGGCGTGCGGCAAGGTGGTGTGGGAGAGGGGCTTGCTGAAGAAGGGGTATGGCATCTGTCATGGCGTCGCTGGCAACGCATACACCTTCCTGGCTCTCTACAACGCCACCAAGAACCCCAAGTACCTTTATTACGCTGGCAAGGTGGTGCTGGGTGATGATGAAGATTGTGGTAATTATAAAGATGACGAGTATTGTTATAGTTGCGTAAAGTCGTATGGTCTATACCGTATGGGCTTCTAGGCCACTTAGGCTGGACATTTTATTTGCGCATATAGGCTACTAGGGCATCGGTTGCAATTTGAGACATTAAACAATTGGGAAAGCTCAGAGTCGTTACTCACTCGACCACCCCTTCACCAACTGATTGTGTTGCTAGATCTTGATCAAAATAACTTTTAAAATAGATTTTAGAAAAGTACATCTTACCCTAGCTTCTTCAAGGGAAATTAGGTAAAAATTATATTTTTCATGGCCTATTTTCGGTAAGATCTATTTTTTCCGTTATTTTTAAATAGTTTTAGTTAGGAAAAATTAATAATAATTAACACCTTCAAAACGTAATCTCTTCAATTAATCAATTAATCAAATACATTTCTATAGCGCTCTTTCATCAAATTCAAGAGCGTTTGAAGATGCTACTAATAGAATATTCTCATGAATAACATCACTCCAGTTTGCGGAATGGTGCATGGATTATGGCAAACACGGCTGCAGAATTGCTGACAGACCCTACTCTCTCTTTGAAGGTAGCTTTTATGAACGATTGTTAAACACCTTGTGTTAGACGCATCTATTTCAGTCGCTTATATTTTTGGATTGCCTATGAGTTTTAGCTTGCTCGTTAACTTAACACATTTTCCATGCAGGAATGGCTGGAACGATTTACTTTCTGGTTGACATGCTAAATCCAACTGAAGCCAAATTTCCGGCTTTCCAACTATAACATTTTGTTACATACATTTTTAGTACTTTTTTCAATAAAACCTAAGTTAAGCGATTTTTCTTTGTTTTAAATATTATTGCGTGAATAAAATTATAATATTTGTAATCTATAATTAGTATTCATAATCAATATTCATTATTTATATCATAAAAGTTTTATCTATAATTTTTACAGCGACTACTAATCATTTGAATCTTCCATAAATCTCCACCATACGCCTGACAATCTCTCTGCTACAACTCTTGCGTAAGTATTCGTCACATGCGTTTGAAGACATGCACACTGATGGGTTGATGAAGGTCATCTCGGATGCAACATCTTTCCTTGCCGAAGCGTGAAACTCTTTGGCACCTGTCTCTCGTAGGATCTGCTCCAGATTGCTGGTCGTTATTCCGCCTCCAGGCATTATTTCAATATGCTCAGAGAAGTCGTTTACCATTTCTTCTATTCTTTTAGAACCTTAGAATTGTAAAAAATATTATTTAGAGTTTAAAATTATTTTTTAACAAATAAATTACCCTCTAAAGCATTTACTTTTCCGCCAGAAGTCAGAACCCGCTTAAAACCAAGAGAGATGATCTTTTCTAAACTTTCTTTGAGATCTTTACTCATGTCTATGGCGCGGTGAAACGTCGCTGGATAACTTCCACATGACTCCAAAATAAACTCACATGCTTTTTCATTTACACTTCCATCTTTCTGAAGAGCCCCAAAAACGAAACCATCCGCCCCACACTCCATGAGGTCTTCAGCGTCACTTTTCATTATGGCAAGATCATCATTTGAGTAATTGAAGTCTCCATCTCTGTTTCTTAGCATCACATAAACTGGAATTTTAACTTGTTGTTTGATCCGTTTTAAAAGACCTCTTGTGGGTGTGAGACCTCCACACTTCAAGGAACTGCACAGCTCCAACCTACTCGCTCCTCCTTCACTCGCTTCCAATGCCGATTCCACACAATCGACGCAAACTTCCATGTTTTATTTATCTGTAATAAATTCTCTTTAAAAAATTCATCTTATCTGTATAAGGAATGTATTCTATTTTAAAACTTATCATTTAATGCTCTTTTGGTGTAGAAATATTTATTTCATCGAACATTCTGTTAAAACTTTCAAAAAATTATCATATGATATCTTAAAAAGTAACGTTTCAGTTTTTGTTACAATTCTTTCCAATTCATAAATGCACTTTTCTTTGTTCTGATTCGCGTTCATTGAAACATGACTACCGCTGTCTATTTGGAACATTATTTAGACAGTAAGTTTCAACAAATAAATAATTTTAATAAAATGGAGATATCATTTTTGTGCAAAATTTAAATTCTATAATTGAAAAGATCATCGATACGAAAGAGTTGCATACCTTTTGGATCTAGATTAAATTCTGTTCTATAAACTATTGCATTTTAACAGGCTTAGAAAGTCTCCCACTTGAAGTATTGCGGAATTTCACACTTATGAGGGATCTTGACTCACGTTCACAAGGTATTAAATCTTACTTTCTCCATTTCTATAGCGCTAAATATATTCTCAAAAATTTGTTTATAAGATTAATTTAACATTTTAAAAAAAGATTATATTATAAAGTAAATAGTCTTTAAAATATTTTTTTTATTGTTTAGTACATTAATCACCACTACAGTGCTCTTACAAGAGATTGATCAACTGGCAGATGACTATCTAAGCAATGTCAAGGACCTCTCTGGAGAGGCCCGCAAGGAAAAACTCAACAAGGTTTCTTCTCCAGCTAGAGATCATGCATATGCATGCATTTATTATGAAATTTATAACTCTGAAGTATCATTAAATAATTTATTTAAGACCACTTTTTATTTCATGAAGCCTAAATAATCTCTTCAAGAAGATAATTGTATACGAAATGAAATGTATATTAAATATATGGCATTAAACGCATCTCCTCCTAGTCGCTGTTTCAATTGGTTTCCCAATCTTTCCACAGGTTCAG
This sequence comes from Piscicola geometra, assembly GCA_943735955.1. NCBI lineage: Eukaryota > Metazoa > Annelida > Clitellata > Hirudinida > Piscicolidae > Piscicola > Piscicola geometra. The sequence continues at coordinate 8,135,674 of OX030958.1, read as the reverse complement.
TCACTGTTTGACAAGAGTAAGGAGTTTGGTGATGACAAGGTGCAGTTGGCCATGCAGACCTACGAAATGGTAAACGCAAAATGTACTGGCACTGCCCGTAACTCTAGTGCTTGTACTGAATGTGCAGAAAATAGAACTACTGCTGCTACTAGAACTATTACTAATACAACATGCACACACAAAAATGTATGTGTGTATGTAAAGACAAACACACACGCACACACATACACTCATACATACACACGCAGGTGGACAAACACATTAGGAAGTTGGATGCAGACTTGGCTAGGTTTGAGGCTGAGTTAAAAGAGAAGGCATCAGAAGATAAAAAGGAAAATGGTGTGTGTGTGTGTGTGTGTGTGTGTGTGTGTGTGTGTGTGTGTGTGTGTGTGTGTGTGTGGTGGGTGTGGGTGTGTGTGTGGGTGTGGGTGGGTGTGTGTGTGTGTGTAATTGTGTATTCGCATTGGGACACATCATTAATCAATCATTTTATTTATCGCTTCAATTCCACACTCGAACCTGTTCTTATTCATTAACTCTCATTTATTGACTGCAAAACAAGGTAGCCATCATCACCATCGTCACCTTCCCTTCCATAACAATATAAAATTGACAATACGTGTAAACTCTGATGTGACAGGAACGTCGTCAAGTGTGAAGGAAAGCAAGAAGAGGAAGAAGGATGCCACGAAGGATGCAGCGGAGGAGGGAGGCAGGAAGAGGAAGAAGAAGCAGTCGACGACTACTGGGTCTGTATGTCTGATTGCTTTGTATCTGCACCTGGGTGAACACTTTGAAGTTGGAAATTTTGCTTGCAACCGATCCTATTCTTAAACCTCCACTCCACACACACAAATACAAACATCCCCCCCTCCCCACACTCATAACCACCACACACACATCCACCACCACCCACACACACATCCCCCCTCCCCTACACACATTCTCACAAACACACACACAAATACCAACAGCGACGACGACAGCTTCGGCAGCCACAACACTAGCGGCATTGGCGGCATGCCTCCAATCTCGCTGGCGCTCGCAGGGCACGCCTCCGATGTTCTGGACATGCCTGTCGACCCGAACGAACCGACGTATTGCCTATGTCACCAGGTGTCGTATGGCGAGATGATCGGATGCGACAATAGTGATGTAAGTTGGTTGGTTGTGGTTTGTTTGTGGGTGTGGTTTGTTGGTTGGTTGTGGTTGTTGGTTGGTTGTGGTTGTTGGTGTGTGAGTTGAAGTGAGAGTTGGTTGGATGTGGTTTGTAGTGGTGATTTAAATGTGTTGTGGATGGTTGGTTGGTTGGTTGGCTGGTTGGCTGGTTAGTTGGTTGGTTGGTTGGTGGTGGTTAAAGTGTGATGTGGTTGCTCTGTGGCGGAGATTTAAATATGGTGTAGTTGGTTTGTGGTGAAGTTGTCGGTGCTGCGTGGTGGTGGACGAACTTGCATTTCGAAATAGGTAGAAGGGTGTTGAGAAAGAAATTATTTTGTTGGCAATAATCAAGTGACTCTAGTGAAGATGCCCATGCAGAAGAACCGGCAGTGCAATGCCTCTAATGCCTCATATTAATGCTTTAATTTCCCACTTTGACGATCATGATGATGATGATGATAATGACGACGACAACCATGATGATGATGATGGTGATGATGATCACACTAAGTAATCTCGACATTCGCAGTCAAAAGAACTCATTTTAAAGATTTTTTCGATGAAGCGCTAAATTTAAAGTGTGACACGAAGCTTCCGATCCGTCACTGCTTTCGCGATCGCTTTCCTTTTCAACTCATCCATCATCCGCACCTTTCCCTCCCTCATCCATCACCATGGCATTTTCGCCTCTTTCCTCTCTTCCCTCCCATTTCTTGCCCATACTCATGCATAATGCACCTCCTCCCCCATCCATCTTTTCAATCTTTTTTTTGCGTTTACTTCTCATCCATCCACATTCTCTGAATTTTTGTAGCGCCTTTCTTTCATCAATTTATCTTTTTTTTTATCTTTTAATTGATATCTTCAAGTTTAATCCATAAAATCTATCCCTTAATTATCCACTCACCACCCTTTCCACCACCAACACCATCCGCAGTGCCCCATCGAATGGTTTCATTTCGTGTGCGTCGGTCTCACCGCCAAGCCGAAAGGCCGATGGTTTTGTCCTCGCTGCAGCGGCGATAAGAAGAAGAAGCTGCCGTGATTGTGCATGAATGAATGGGTGGGTGGGTGAATGCGTGGGTGAATGCGTGGATGAATGAGTGGGTTTATGAATGGGTGGATGAGTGTATGTGTGGAAGAATGCTTGAATTCATTTTTTGATAAATGAACGCATTGACGAATTGTTTCTAAGCTGAATGTATGGAAAGTGCACAGCTTTATTTTGCAGGGATTCAGCATTTAAATTTAATATTTCTGAACAATCTTCAACGCGTGCCTAGATGCTGTTCTCTTTCACAAGACATCATCATCATCAGCACCGACGTATTATAATCACCACCAAAACAATCGCCATAATAAGAAATACAATTTATAAAAGTTCTTGCCTTAATTATTTGAATCAATTTTTGATGAACATTTCTCCCTTTCTGTGCATCACTCATCAACGTACCGTATAGGCGGTTATTCGCGTTTAAACGCAGTAGTTTACAGCTGGAGGCGAACACGGTTCGTACAACGTTTATTCATAACGACGAATTCGTGATTGAGTGCATTTGTTGATGCATGCATGCATGCTCTAAGATGAATTACCCGATAGTACAACCACCACCATCATCATTCTCATCAACCATCCCGGAACACTAATGACTATAATTTATAATGTGCCGTTTCCCTGTGTGTACATTCGTGTTATTAAGATGTCCTCGTGTCTTACTTTGTATGTGTGTTTGTTTGTTCGTGTATCTGACTGATAAACACTGGCGATGTAATACTGTATGAGGTATTTGCAAGAATACGCACAAACTGACAACTAATCGGAGTTAGCTCAAGTGTTACAGTAAAAATGTGTGAAATTCGAAAATAAAACGCTATACAAATCTAATAATTCAGTTCACGGAATAATTTTTCCATAGTCATTCCACGGCATAACACGTCTACATATACATATCTAAGATGTCAGTGTAAAAAAATTACAAGTAAAAATATGCATATAATATATATATGGAGGAATCTACTTCAAGTATGTATCACTGACTGGAAGCTGTGTTCACCGGGCTACCTTCTGTCGAAGGACTTTCATTCATTGAATTTCGTTTGAATGCGACTAAGTAAATTCTTTGAGATCTTTGTTTTACAGTGTAAAATAATGAGGATTTTAACGCACGAACGCTCTGTACAATGGTCTTTCAGTGCTTTTGAAAACGACTTCAAATTCAAGCTTTTTGCTTGCAGCTCTTTTCTGGTAATGTATGCTCGTCTGAGAATGTAGCGGTGGTGTAGGAAGGTGAAACTACCTGAGAGCTAATGTTAGCGATTTAGGTGGTTTCGTTGTGGTTGAGGAGCCCGTTGAAGGCCCAGCGGTGGCACTTGCTGCCCTTCTCGTCCTTGTAGACATCCTCCCTGGAGTTGAACTTCTTCTTGAAGTAGTTCCCCCATGACTCCCGCAGCACGCTGTTCCTGACGCCGTAGATGAAGGCGTTGATGGTGGGCGATGCTGCGAGCAGAATGCCTGAAGAACGGAGAAAAAAAGAAGCTGTGTCGGCGTTCTGCTCGTCAACGTGGCGGAAGACTAGCTGCACGATGGCGTACGGAAAGTACGAGACGAGAAAAGCTCCGAGGAACTTGCAGATGGTGTGCGAAGCTCTGGTGTTTCGCGAGGAAACGTGCTGCTTGGTCTGCTCTTTCGCCAGAGGAATGCCCACGCTGAGTGCTATCACCCGTCCCATCGCCGTCATCACCACTATGCGCTTGTTCTGACGTCTGGCAACGATGAAGATGCGCACGTAACAGAAGAAAAGTAGTGATGCTGGCACGTAAAAGGTCAACAGTTGCCAGATGATCGTGTAAATGATTTGAAAACGACTGTACTTGTCATCTTCATTGGAGATGACTTTGCAGTACGAAGTTTTGTCGTCGTATCGGTAGCCGTCTGAGATGATGATTGGCAAGACGTTGATCAAGATGGAGGTGAGCCAGAAGGTGAGGAGGATGGCGATGGTGGTGGAAGGTTTGGCGGAGGTGGAATGGTGCAGTGGAAGGACGATCGCCTTGTACTTGTCCCAGCTGAGCAGACCAATGGACCACACGGACATCTGGATGAGAATGTTTTTCAGCACGCCCATGAAGTCGCACCAATGCAGCGGCTCTGACCACTCCCTGAGCATCTCGGTTACAGCGCTGTATGGCAGCACCACGCTGCTCCAGAGTAAACCAACAAAACCCAAATGGCAGCAAAAGACGTACACCACTTTGGACCTGAGCTTGCGGTTCATGAGGACTGCGACGATGATGAATGCGTTGAAAACGAAGCCAACGATGCAGAAAGCGAAGAGGGTCAAGGCGTAGAGGAGCGCCCAGAGTTGCCAGTGGCTGTTGTGCTGCACCAGAAAGTCTGTGGTGTCGTTGCCGTCTTCGTCGAAGGAGGAGTTGTAGGTGGAGTTGAAGAAGTCTGCCCTATCCATCATCTAGGGAGGGGGGGGGTTTGGAAAACGATAGATTTTTGGCGATAAGACTAAAGATTTTATTGAGTCGAGTAAGCGCTCAAAAAGTAATATAGGTTTTTTATTCACAATTTTAAAATTATATGTTTTGAAAAAGCGATCGATCAAATCATTTTTCATGAGTAGCATTTGAATCGTGAAAAATATAAACCATAGTTCTAAAAAGGTGTGTTGAATTTTGTCTTACAACTAAATCTTTTTAAGGGTTTGTATTGCATTTTGTTTTATTGTATTATATTGTAATTTTTTTTAATTGTATTTTTCTTGTATTGTATTTTTCTTGTATTGTATTTTTCTTGTATTGTATTTTTCTTGTATTGCATTTTTCTTTTATTGTATTTTTCTTGTATTGTATTTTATAGTATTGTATTTTATGGTATTGTATTGTATTTGATTGTATTGTATTTTATTGTTTTTATTTTATTGTATTATTTTGCATTGCATCGTATTGTATTGCAATGTAAAGCTTTTATTAAATACTAAAAAAGATGATAGAAATTGTAACTTTAAATTTATTTGCGCACGTAATATCCTCAAGTGCAGAAAGTTTTTTTCTAAAAAAATAAGAGTGAAAGTAATGAGCCGTCATTTCCATCGACCACGAATACTTAAAAAATACTTTTGCTTTTTAAAGAAATTTATAATTCATATTTTTGAAAGAGCTCAAATTGTCTTTTTAGATAATAATGACTACTCAAGCAACGTTATGAATGGTATTTAACCAGGGGCCGCGATCTGCTGCAAATCTTGGGGGCTCCTACTCAGCCAAGACGATTCTGGGGGGGGGTCCTGGGGCCCCCCCCCCCACTTGAAAAATATTTTTTAAACTTCTATTTTGATACGAATATTTAAGTAAGCAATGAATAGTTTTGTTTTAGACAGCTATAACTATAACTAAAAATACTCAAAATATATTACTATGTAAAAATTATGTTTTATGCCATGTTGGACGATTATATTCGCATAAAAAAAGTTTAAAAATGTTTTTATTGAAAAAAGTGAAAGGGGGGGGGTCCACATTAAGACGTACTTTGTCACTACCAAAAAGTGGGAGGGGGGGAGGTCCGGACTTTTTTAATTTTTTTAACATTTAGGAGCGGGGATGGCTTAGATGGTAGACGTTGGACTTGCAACTTAAAGATCGCCAGTTCGAATCTCTGACAAGCAATCGTGAACTATCATATACCTAATGTACATGATGCGGTGTTTGCGAAGTATGCATTGAGAGATGTGTACGTCGTGTGGAGTGGCGTCTCTGGCGCATAAGAACCATGGTTCCTATAACCATTGTAACATGGTCTACGTCTGTCATGCTGTGAATCATAAAAACCATTTTAAAAAATTGTTTTGACATACATGCAAAAATGGATTATAATTGATTTATTAGAGCCCGAGAGATGCGAATAAAATAGAAAAAAACACAATTAATTTGAATGTTTTAGGGAAGAAAAAACAACTTTATAAAAATTTATTAATCAGGATAATATATTTAAAATCATTCAAGACTAAGAAAGCCAATAATTTTGAAGATTAATAAATTAAAAAAATTAAATTGATAATTCGCCATCTTAATCAATTCTATACACCCAGATAGCCAATAAAAACAAAGTTATCCAGTGTAGCTAATTATAGATAAAAACGAATTTTCAAAAAAACTCATGAATTCGAAGCCTGATTGTCGCTCAGGGGCCAATGTTACACGAAACGCAGTGCGAATGCATATATTTTCCAGCAAGCTGTAACAGCAGCTTGAGGCGCTCTTTTGAGTATGGAAAACATCTAATCTACTTTTAAAGAGTTCTTCTGGTCTTCATGCTAATTGACATTATGGTATTTGCAAAGCTTAAAGATGCACATAAATCATACATTTTCAATCAAGGACGTTTTTATAAAAAACACAAACTAATCAGTTATATTCTTTAGTGAGTTTCTCATAATTGTTTTACATTTTAAATCTTTTTTTTATATATGTTGTTCTATCTCGAGTCTGCCTCCCGCTACTTAATATGAAAGTTTCAAGGGCATTGCAAATATCAAGATAATTTATATAGGAAATAAAAGAAATAAATGTTTTAGAAAGAGCTTTTAATCAGTTAAAGAGATTAAATATAAAGCGTGTTCTGTTCCATAAACTAAACGTCAATAGATGCAATGTGTTATAAAAAATATCAGGATGCATTTCTCAAAAATGTTTTTAGTAATCTAATCATATAAAAATACGCATGCGCCAAAAAGCTCAAACACTTTTTCTAAGCTAAAAATGCTTTAAAAAAAGGAATTATCTAACTTTCAGGTTCAGTATGTTACTGAAGTTTTTTCGCAATTAGCGGCGGAGCTCTATTTACCGGTAGCTTCATTTCCATTATGTAAGGAAGCTTCCAAGTGTATTGAGACCGCAAATCAGCGAGACTTCTTTTCACTAAGCTTTGAATTTATGAAGGGGCTTTCTGAAAAACCTTTGACTTCTTACTGAGAGCTTATTTAAAATCATATTTAAAACTACATAATTCCCTTTCTTCTTTTTTTCTAAAATGTATCAGTAACTGGAAACAAAGTTTACTGAGTTTTAAATGTGGACCCTTTATTTTAAAGAAAACATTTTTAAACTCTTGTTTTGATGCAAATTTAATCGTTAAACATGGCATAAAACAAAATTTTTACATAGTAATACATTGTGAGTATAGGTAGTTATAGTTATAGCTGTGTAAAACAAAACTATTCACTGCTTACTTAAATATTCGTATAAAATAGTTTAAAATGTTTTTTTAAGGTGGGGAGGAAGGGTCTTGACTCCAGGACCCCCCAGGTTGGTCCATGATGAATAGGACCTCTCCCTCCCCCAAGATTTGCCGCAGATTGCCATCTATGTATATTACTGTAATATTTGTGGTGCCGTTCTTTTTATTTGAAAAATACTTTTCTAGGCTAGAACCGGTAACCAGCATATTACTAACAGAGTCATTCAAAATTGAAAAAATTAGTCGTTTAATGATTGGATCGAAAAGATTCTTCCGTGTAAAAAAAGTATGATCTGAAAGGCTTTGAAGGAGATGAAGATTTAGCAAAAGCAGATGCGGATGTTTCAGTCTCGGACGTTTCAACCCGGACGATTTAGTTTGCCACTCTTCATCCGAGCCCGATTAATCCAAAATCAATAAAATTGTAAATTATACTTGAATTAATAAAATAAAATTTTTAGGATCGGTGAAATACCTGCATGATGAGATTATAAAAAATAAAGTTTTGAAATGTGCAGTTTAAAAAAGTTTCTATATAAATACATTTTCAGATATCAGTTTTTTAAATAAAAGATCGATTTATATGTAAAGATTTCAAATAATTAATTTTTTTATTGATATTTGTTATACAGGGCCACGTAGAAACCTTATGAAACAAAAAAATACTTTCTCCAATAATTCACTTTGTATATTTTTTAAAATGCATCAAGTATTTGGAAAATTTCTATTAGATTGTTTTCGGCTTCTTTGATTTGCTTTAGTAGAAGCTTTGCTAATGCATTCTAGGTTATTTTATCCCCTTTTATATCTTCAGGGAATAAGAGGCTTTACAAAAATAACTTATAAAACAATGTATACTTTGTAAAAAAATTCCATAGATAATTTATTGATGTAAAAAAATTCCAAAGCGCATATCTAGAATGAAATCTCTGCCCAAACTGGTCAAAATATGTCCTGGCAGGTCGACGACCAGGGTCTTAAAAACTATTCTGATAACTAAAATGATAACTTTAATATTTTGAAATAAGTATTTATCTTTACGTTTTACGTTTTTGTAAAAATAATAAAGTTTTACACTTTTATAAAAATATTGTTAATAATTAACAAAACAACGTTTAAAATTAACAAATAATGTTGAAAAGTTAAATTATAAAATATATAATAAAATAATTTAAGTAGCAAAAAATCATTTGAAAATTAAGAAAAACATATTTTCAAAGATCAATGACGAGACAATTGCGCCATTGCACGAAAATTGATTTCTCTATGTTATCATTTCAATAAATAAAATAGAAAAAAGTCATAATTTTTTTCTTTTGTTAATCCATTTCAGAAAAACCTTTGAAATATAAGGTTTTCTCATGTAAAAAATAAATTTGAATCCATGTAAATTTGAAAAAGGGCTCAAAACCTATTTTTTAAACAAATTTATTGATAAAATGTATTTTTGAGTTTGCGGGAGTGAAACTTTAAAAATGATGTTCCATTAGGAATTATGTAGCGCAGGTGTGTTTCTGTGATAACATTATAGGAACACGAGAGGTCGAGATGTCATTTATTTGCGGTTGTTAAAAATATAAAAAATGTAAAAGATTATTAGCATCGAAAGAAAATTTCATGAAAAATAAATATTAAAATTCAAGTTTTAATTGACATATGCGAGGTAACAAGAAATTGCTTTTAGGGCTTGAGAAGCCTAATTTTTGGTTTTTATCAACTTTTAAAAATCTTTTAAAAATGTCTTCTAGTAGAAGACAATATTGATATTCGATATACAAATTCATAGTATTTCTATACTCTATTTGAGTATTCATGTATTACAAAGTATTTCTACCATAACTTCTTGTAGTTGGAATTATATTTATAAATACACTCATTTGAAATGAAAGTAGTTTTTAATGAAGTTACTGCCTCGTTATGCCAGAGTCACATCTGATGTCGCTCCCTTGTCAAGAAAATCAAAAATGTTAAACTTTTTTCATGCTCTTATTTCGAATAAAACCTTTTTTCTCTTTTTTTAAAAATTGCTTGTTAATGAACGAGCCCCACACATGACTTTTGCGAATTAGGGAAAAAACATGATTTTTAAAACTGTTAAGCTCAAAATAAAAAATAAGTTCTTAAAATCGAATTGATCGAGAATGAAAAGGTCAGTAAAGTAAAACTGATTTGTAACGTTCCAAACAGAAAACTAAAGAATCCCACATATTCAAAGATTTAAAAAATCATGCTGTAAATCTTGTCTACTCGAGCTTCTGTTTTCAACTTTTATTTTTTTTAAATTCTATTTTCACTTTTCAAGACATTTTTATTGAACTACTTAGTGACCTTTAATTTTTTTGAGTTAGAATTTGTTGAAAAGGTTTTTAATTTTTAAATTGTTTTAAATTTAAAACAGTCTTTTAAGGGAAGAGGTATAAATGGGTATCCATCAAGGAACGCTCAATCGCAACCATTCTTTTAGGAGGCTTCTTTAGTTTTCTCATCTTTGGTCAAGATTCCTTCTATTTTCTCATCTTTGGTCTAGATTCCTTCCATTTTCCCATCTTTCCGTAAAGTAAAATACTAAGTTTTTTTTGTTTTCTTTTTCAAAACTCCCAAGAAATAATTAATTCATTTTTATATGATTTTTAGAGTGCTTTATTGCAGCCGAGGACGGAGGTTCTCAACAATGCCTACGACGCGCGTGTGTAATTATAGTGGCATTTTCGGTAGCGGAGTGTTTCGTGCTTAGCACTCTTCGCTTTACTTTTCATCGTTCAAAAGATCAAAGTTTTTTGCTATTAGGAAATTACCCAGTCTATACCCTGTATGGCATATGATCATGATAAAAGTTGAAACGGAAAAAGAATTTGGTGGGAATAAGAAGCAAAAATCAGAACTATATATTATTAGCTTAAAAATTATGTTAAATTAATTCTTGGAAAATCTTCTTTACTTCATATATCTTTTCAAATGTAAGATGGGTAAATAATGGAACATTAAAGCTGAAATTGTTTTTTTTCTTTACAAATCTATGATTTTTATTTTTTTGTATTGAAAAATTATGTAATTTTCCAGTTTTTGATTTTAATTTTCATTTATCTATAGGTTGATTCGAGTGGTCTTTGAATGGTGTATAAAGTAAAGCATATTCATCTTTCCAACAAATCCTATTTAATTGAATTTCGGGGTTTGAACAGACAATTTTTAATTGAAAAACACTTTTTAAATAGTTAAGTTTCAATGTCAGATTTTTAATTTTAAAGTTTCAATTTCACAAACGGTAGTTTCTAAAAAAATGAATTTATTCTTTTTAAAGTTTCAAATCAAAAAGGATAAATTGACATCTGAGTTCTTGAATAATTTACAATTTTTTTATATTATATTCAAAATCGATTTTTTAAATAAACTTTAAAATTATAAAAGCATTTTTTTCTGTCAAAAAGTTTAAACTCATTAGTTTTTATTTTGAATGATCGTTTTAATCTGCGCCAATCGAATCTTTTACTGTTCTAATCCTCTTAAAGCCATTTTAATTTCGTTGAAAAAATCAGCGATCACTTATAAAAATATATTTCTAAACTTTAGGTGTTGTTTTTTATAAAAATGTGTTTTACAACATTTTCCACACGTCGCGCCCAAGTGCGATTTACTAGTGACTTTGTGTTCTTTATAAATTACACTTTTCACGTTTTTCACTCTTTATGCCATCATGTTTTATTTTATTTTTTTTCTCAAGTTTTCTGCAAAAGGTCGAACCTTTCAAGCAAGCCTAATTGCTTGTTGTCCTTGTGCGCATCAGGTCATTGGGACATTAAAAAAAATACATTTTAAAACCAAGTGTGATACCATATGTTAGTTTGTAAAAAAGTTTTGTAAAAAATATTGTGTGAATATTTAATTTAGAAAACAATAAGAGTATGTGATAAACCATTTTTCTACGAAAAAAAAGTTCATTTCAACGCAAACCTTTTAAATAATCTAGGTAAGCATATATTTAATTTACGAGTCTGCGTGAATGTTAAAAGGATTAATATTAGTATATAATATGAGTGAAACTTCATGTTTCTTTTTTTGTGAAAAATCTCGCGAAAAAATAAAACAGTGTATGTCTTGTGTAATCTTGGAGTAAGTGGAAACTCATTAAATGTTTGACAACCTTCATAGGTATTGACTTGTGAGCTTTATTAGCTTTTCAGTAATTATTTTATTTCAAATATTTGTTTTCTAATTTGAAAAAAGTTCAACAAAATAATTTTTTATAATAAAATACTAAAGTTAATTTTGAAATTGAACTTTTTTCTCAACGTTTCTTATTCCTATTCTATTAAAATGTTTACAAAGTTTTTTTCTTTATATAATGGTCCTTCCATTGAATAATGTTCACATTCCAAAAGACTCTTTTCATCTCTAAATACCTTTTCATGGAATTGCGTGGATTGTTGAAAAAAAATTATTTTTATTTTTATAGCGAGTTTTGAAACTGACAGTAATTTTATTAGGCCACAAAACCTAATTACTTTTTTGAACAAAAAATAAACTAGTCATAACGTTCGCTAAGCAAGTTAATATCAAATTACATTCTGCTTTTATGACCTTAAAGAGTTTATACCATTTTTAGTGATAATTATTATTTTAATATTCTAGAATTTTGAAAAGTTGAATCAGTGGTTTTCGATCTGGCAAGGAGATGACAGATCGATTTTACCCTCGATCGTTCTTCTACTTGTCTTCCTGAACGGCCATGGCACGCTTGCCAATAGTCTTGTTGATTCTATTATTGGTTACTGACATTCTAGAAATACATTTATTTTATTTGAATGTATTCCTTTTATTTAAGAGTATTTTTTTCATATTTTTTTATTACATTTTTTTCATGAGACTACTCTAGTTTATAATTTAAAAATCCTAAATATTGCCTTTCACAAACAGATTCCAAAAGTTCAAAAACTAAAAAACTCTAATAAATGAATAAATCATATTAAATATATTTATGAAATTTTTTATGGTGTTTTATGTAAGACGCTTCCGGACGTTTATGCAACGGTAGCGTACAAATGTAATTATTCGTGATTCAATACATGTTTGTGCTTAATTTGCCTGCTTGGCAAACAGAGCAATCTTGGGACTTAACTTGCAATCTTTCTCAACTCACCACATGCTATGAAATCCTATATTGTAACAAATGAGTAAAACTAAGACCAGTGAATACAACCACAAAAGAATTAGTTTTTGGTTCTTTATTATTCTATTTGACACTGGAGAGTTGGAGAAATTAGCAGCGAGACATGAGCTTGCTTTTAATCAGTATGCTGATGACACCCAGATTTACGATCATTGCATCAAGCAAGAAAGAGTGTCATCATGAATTGATTAAATTGCTGCTTTGATGGGTGCCAATTAACTGAAGCTTAACTCCAGCAAGATTGAAGATATAAGGTTCTCATCACGTCGAAGTTTGGTACACACTCCTACAAACCAGTTTGCATTTTTCAAAAAAATAATTTTTTCAGAAATCGTTAGAAAACTAATTTATTTTGATAAAGACCTCACTATGACGACACACATTAATAAGATGACTCAAGCCTGCAAATACGATCATGGGAGGCAATCTTGGGGGGGTCTTGGGGTCCGGACCCCCCCCCCCTTGTTTTTCAGTAGTGAAGGGGTCCGCCTTAATATGGACCCCCCTCCACCACTTTTTTCATTGAAAACATGTTTAAACTCTTGTTTTGATCACTTAAGCACAACTATTTCTATAGCGCTTTTTATCGAATTCAAAAGCGCTTTCAAATAACTTGTTAAATAAAACCGGTTTTATAACCCTTTCAATATATGTATGTATATCAATTTAAATTAAAAAAAACAATCAACCTTACTATTCCAACTTTACCCACATCACCATGATCATCATTGTCTTTACCATTACAAAATTTAATCATCACCACAGTACCAACATTCCTACTACATCATAATCATCACCACATCATCTTCATGACCACAAAACATAATCATCATTTTTCTTAATCTTCTTGCCACTGGTGTTGAGGCTGCGACAGGAGGTGAAGGAGAAGTCCTTGTCAGCACTAGAACTGTTGTTGTTGTTGTTGTGAAAGGTTTTTTTTTGTCGCGGTTCACCTGGTTCCCTGCGACCATCTTGGTTTGCTGCGGCCATTCCTTGACAGACTTAAACGACCAAAATTCACACAAAAAACATTCTAATTATAATATTAAATTTTTATTTAGGTTTAAGATTTTAACATTTTAAAATACTATACCCAAATCCGTTTTTTCTAACAAATTATTTCAGTGGCTACCCAAATGACAGCCGCTAACCAAAGGTTTGATACGATCATAATCGTCAAAAGTGGCTAAAAACAGAATATTTATATAGTAATACATTGTGAGTATGTGTATTTATAGTAATAGCTGTCTTAAACAAAACTATTCTTTGCTTACTTAAATATTCATATCAAAACAGAATTTTAAATTGGGGGATGTGGGGATCCGGATCAAAGGGCCCCCCAGGATCGTCCATGCTGGGTAGGACCCTTCCAAGATTTTCAGCAGATCACCGCCTCTGAATACGATACATTGGATTGTTATTGACCAATGATTCACAAAGAGTAATGGCTTCTGTTTCAGTTCTCAGTCGAATTGACTATAGCAATATCAATTCAGTCAATTATTAACACTTCTGCTAGGCTCCTAACAGGTGCTAGAAAGTGTGATCACATCATCTCAGTTCTCAAGGAGCTTCACTGGCTTCGTGTTGAAAACAAAATTGAGCACTAAAACATCTTGTTAATGCACAAGTGTCTGTCCAATGAGTGCCCAAAATATTTGTAATGCATCATTTGCATGAGAGCAAATCTTTCCGAGAAGGGAAGGACTCAGGTTTGCTAGGTCGAAAGATGTTGTCGCAAACTCAAGTATTCTTTGTAGCAGTGCCGACATTTTTTAAATAGTCTTAGAGCTCGACTTCAACATTTGGCCGATCTCTGAAGAATTGCTCATCTTAAAAATCTTACTAAATTACTATTAGTATGTTAATTTTTCAAAAGTCTATTTTTTTATTGCTTTCCAATATTATCTTTATCGTTTTATATCCCATAATAGTCATAGACCCACTAAGATAATTTCACAGGTAAATTAACATTGATTTATTTATATATTAAAATATACAGTATTTATTAAAACTTAGACAATTATTTATATATTTTTATTTCTATTATTACGTATTATTAAGAAAATGATTTTTTAAAACTATTATTATTGGTATCTATAAACAGTTCAAATTTTGGTACTTTTCATAACGGTCTTGAAGCTTGTTCGGGTTTACTTTAATAACATTTGCTGTTGTATTGTATTGTATGCCCAAATAATGATACATAAAATTGAAATAAAGTATCCTCCCTTTGCATCTTAATTGCCTTTAAACGTTTAATTGGAGACTTTATAATAGTAGTAACTTTATTTTCAATTTTGGAAACATATTGTTATAACCCTTTTATTGTAGTCATAAATTTGTTTTTCATTCTTCATTCATTTGAATATAAAGATTACAATCTTTTTCACTTTTTTCAAGACACTGCTCGCCATGACGAAAAAAAAAGTTTCGAATTTCCTCGATTTACATGAAATACTTATGCATTAATTTGCCCCTAGTTCAGAAATTTTTGAAATGTACTTGCAAGTTTATGGGCTATTCGAGTTTTTAAATAACTTTTTATATTTCACTTATCCTTATATTTAACTCAAATTTAATCAATTTATTAATCCTCACAAGAATATAAATATTTTTTTAAATAAAATCTATCATAGTGTCATAATTATTATGACCTATCATTCTTTCTTATGTTAAATTTTTGAGTTTCGAAAAAGAAGATTGTATGCAGAGACGTAATAAAACAGATCCAAATTTATATTAAAGATATTTGACAGATATAAAAATGGAATTTTAAATACTAGATGCTTCTAAAATATAAATGCGCTTTATACATAGTGTCTTTTGGTGTATATTATATTACATCGATAAATATAAAAAAGCGACCATCATCAGTTTCTATAAAAAACAGAAAAAATGAGAAAACATAAAATTGTACTAATCTTGTCAATAATTCAGTGAACATTTATAAACCCCGTGGTAATTAAAAACAATAAACGTTATTTACTTGATAATTAAAGATATAATATTGAAACATAAAACCTTTATTATTTTTTTTCGTAGACCAACAATATTATTTTTACGTTGAGATTATTTTTATTAGTAAAAACTTTATGGTAAAAAAAGACAACGTTAATAATAATATTAGTATTATTATTAATAATAATAATATTATTCATAATAATTGTTATTAATAATAACATTATTAATAATAATATTAATAATATTAATAATATTAATAATAATATTAATATTAATAATATTAATATTAATAATATTAATAATAATATTAATAATAATATTTATTATAATAATAATAATAATAATATTATTATTATTATTATTAATAATACAACGAATAACTGTCTGTGAATTTATGGATAAATAGGAGGAGGGGGAACATACTAAATTGCGAGGCTCCAAGGATGAATGAGATTAGAGGTTGAGAAACGACAAGAAAGTAGACTTTGGTGCACTCAGCCTCGAGTGTTGTAGGTAGCACATGTCGTCTGTAGGTGGTGTTGGAAATGGAAGTAAAAGTGAGTCCGTTTAACGAGTATAGGAACTATTTTATATATTAGAAAACAAATTTATTATAAAATATTAATAAAAGGAATACATTAATTTTTGAAAAACTTTTTATAAACGCATAATAAAATTAACATTTTATAATGTACTGTAATGCGTTAAAAGAAGAAAATAAAAAGAAACCTCAGGTACATGGCTCCGGAACACGAATTAGACGAAATTACGTCGCAATTACTACATAAACATTGTTTCAATCATCCTTCGACCTTTTTAAAACATATTCATTTGCTAAATGAGAAACATTTATATTTGAAAAATGTTTGATACAAAATTGTTTACAATGTATTAAAAATAATATAATACATTGCCTATATTGAATTTTTTTCTACTACCAAAAGTATTTTTTATTTTGAAACAGAAAAACTATGGGAAACAAATTTTTAATGGACTGAAACTTATATAAGAAAATTTTAACTTGAAAAATACTGAGAAAATCTTCTTTTTTCAATAAGATAAGTTTCTTTAATACGATGCTTTATGAAAAATAATGAAAAAAGATACAAATCAAAAGGGGAAGGCAACTTAAGACATTAAAATGCGATGACTTCATTGAGGTTGAGAAAGAGTGCATTTCTGTGCAAACAAATTGCAGATAGCAGGGCGCAGTAGAATATTTCTCTAATCTACGCACCCTCAAATTCTTCGATAAATAGAATTTTAATGGATATTTTATGAGCAAAGTTCTGAAAATCACTGATGGTTCGTTTATTTTCCTAGAAAAATTTAATCCATTTATCATCCAGCTGTGAAATGGGATTAGAAGCCTTTTGGATGAGTTAATGTTAGTGCAGATTCTCCATTAGGATGGGATGTTCAAATGAATCTGCAAAACCTTAAGCAGAAATCGGAAAAAGCTTTATTTGTCGTAAAAGCAATTTTTCAGAATAATAAAAAAAAAATTTCTTCCAATTTTCGAAATTTGGAATGTAGACTAAACTTCATGAAAGATATTTATTCGCAAGATCATTTATTACTTATTGGGCTTTCCTTGTTTAATTAAAATGATGAATCCAGATAAATTCTAGTAAACAACAAAGAATCTAATCTAGAGGGCTCAGAATACATTTAAAATTTAAAATTTAAAAAATCGAAAAGTGTCAAAATAAACTTCAACATAAATAAATAATGCTTAGCAAGTTACTATCCGAAAAGAACACAGTCTCTGTCTGGCATGGATGCTAATTGCTTAATTTGTGTACATTTTTGCGAAGGATAATCACCACGATAAGCGATAGTTGGTTGGTATCTGCATTTAAATGTAATAAGCGTATAATATAAACACTCCACGCAGAGTGAATTATTAACACCGTAACAGTACGCAATTACGTCAACGAAAGCACGCCATACTGCGTTTTGATGCCTTGCTGCATTAGCGAACATTAAAAATTACCTAGCCATTAACTTCTCGTTTGGCTCAGATGGACGGCGAAAATAAATATTTCCGAAAATAGTCTGGCGTGCATGTTTTACTTTCTTTCATAGAAACACTTGCGCATTCTCTCTTTTCAAAATGGTTTTCAGTTCCTTCATCATACCATGTTTTAATTACCAGCGGCCCTGCGAGGAATGTTCAAGACTCACATTCCTTGTCTGACCAGCCTCACAACATCTTCATCGGCATTCTTGCTACTTTTAATTCTATTCTTTAAACTTATTTTAATATTTGAATGAATAATATAACTGTTAAAAATATATATATCTCAACTCAATACTATTTAATTTAATATTTATTAATAATTATTTAATGATATTAAATTCAATGGTATTTTTCATATTGTTACTTTGAATCAGCGGAAATCCAATAACTTAAAAGTTTCTCGTTGCGCTACTATAACATGGAAGCAACGTGGGTTAATCAATACTTGACTGATCATTTATAATTGTGACGAATAATAGACACGCTAGTGAAAGATCTGCTTAATCGAAGAATAAACAGGCCAGCAAGAATCCATCATAATGAGACCCAAGCATTCCATTGGAGGCTAAATTCATGGAAGATATTTCGTGTTGAAGTGAATATTTCAATAAACTTTTTCTATTTGAATGAAGGTTTTTATTTTTTTCGAGTTTTGTAACTAAATCAATAAAATAGATTTTTGTTCACATTAAGTTTCGCCTAGAAGTCGTTTGACTATTCGCCATTTGGATCTTTTCGTAGCTGCATCATATCTCGTAAGCAAGTTTATGAATAATATTATCATTAGCCATTATTAACACAAAAATGTAAAATTTTTGTTTGAAAAACGTATTTATATATAGGGAAATAAAACGTTATCCTTTTATAGGGTTGTAAAATAATACTAACTCAGTTACTCACGTCAACACTCTTAAACTTAATATTGCTAATGAAATTGTTTTAGAAGAAAAAATATTTCGCTGTTAAACATTACCATCATGACTTAGTAAATAATCCACTTTCAACATCGTGTCAATGGTTTTCCAATGATTTATAAATCGAAAATTATTTTGCGGATGATACTAACTAAAAATGGTCTGAAATGATATTTATAAAAAAGAACTGATAAAGTTTTATTTGAAAATATCTGCAGAACTTTATTGAAAAATCCATTGAATCGCATTTCTCGGCAGATTGAGTTCCATTGTGAAACTTCTCATCGCAAAAGAACGTGTGAAAAACAACAAAGAAACACTTTTATAATCGATAACGGTCTCAAAAAAGCTCACCTGTCTTACTCATCGTCCAAAAGGTCTGTAGAAAAACTCAATCGCTCAAAAAACAACTACTTGGTTGAACTTCTTCATAAAAAATCTTTAAAAAGTTTTGTTTTTGTTAATAGAAGCGAAAACCCTTATTACTGACATATCGCATCGTTCGCAGATCCAAAGATTCCATTTATACCCTCTTCTTTTTTCTCTCTCTCTTTCTCGAAATCCACACTATCTCTTTAAGCAACCCGGTTGTTTTGTCAGGGACTATTGGAAAATATTTATTTGGGGCTTGGAAAAGTTTTTGTAATTTAAAAAACTAACTTACACATTTTTTTGGAGTAAACATGTTTGTCCAATTTATCATCAGCGCAAAACTTAGAAAAAATTATTATTAAAAAAAAGTTTAAGAAATCTTGAAAAGTGAAGTTTGCAAATACATTTTGTACATACGAATGCACTACCTTTGATGTTGATGCCGTTTTGAATAGCTGCTTGCTAAGCTTTCGTGTCATTTATTCTGGTAATAGAGGCATTTTTTAGATCCTTATTTAGGTCATAGTCAGATCAGCGATAAGTTTTAAGAGCATTTCTATGGAAATTACATGTAGCAGGCGATTCGAAAGATGGTTGAGAGCGTTCTGGAGAACTTACTGAGTAGGCTCTGAGAGGTCTTGGAACAGCTTCATGGATTTGATATTTGGATGTAAAAATATAAAAATTCAATCTTAATTTAAAGTAAGTGACTTTGGTTAATTATATGTCGGTCGAAAGCATGAGAGTTTGTTTGTTCTCAAGACATATTAGATTCAAATATAGCTACCTTTTTCTAGCCAGTAGTTGTAAACATTGCCTGAATCTCACCGGCGACATAAAATTTATTTTTTTGCTTCTTTCGAAATTAATGCATCTATCATTTGATTGCTCACATAAAATGTATACAAAAACATCAACAAAACCAGCTTGGATACCTACGCTGAGAATAAGACGTTCTTGTTCACATGCAGCTCAGTAATGGAAAGGTTTTGGTGGGCAAATTACATAGATGAGTAACATTTTATTCATTTTCATAAACTAGCTTCCAAGAACAATTGATCCATCGATTTATTTTTTAATTTAGAAAACTTTGATTAAAACATTCAAAAAAAGAATAATACTTTTTTAACATTTATTCATTGTCAATAAACCTCGCGGTTGAACTAGCAGATTTGTTTTTGTTCAAGTTTTTAAACATACTTAAATAAACCAACAGACTTTCTTAGTTTCATTTAAAAATTAAGAAAACTATTGTTTTTTAACTTCAAAGAAAACACATCAAACAATCGAGGAAAAATTTCACGCATTTGTGAACCTAGTTAGGACGTTTTATACACCTTCATTATTTGTGATTAAAAATTGTGTATATATAATTATTCAATTATTATTCATTGATTATTGTTTGAATAATTACTTCAAAATTCATTATACCTAATTACTACTGAAAAAGGATCCTTCGATGCACTCATCTCGTGTTCTCTCAGAGACGCATGTAGGGAGAGTGATGCGTACCATGTATAAGGCGCACTTTTTCAAAAAAAAACTTCTAAAAGCTTGAGTCATTTAAGACATATTACTTGGCACTCTTGTTTTTCTCTTAAATAACTGCTCCAAGTATATAAAGAAAAGAAAAATTTATTATTAATTATAACTTGAAATAACATATTTTTTTCAAAAAATAAATTGTAACTTATAACCAATGTTTCAAAGAAATTAATTTTTTAAAAATAAATATTTCTAAAGTAAGAGTTAAAATAAATAAATAAATAACAATTTAATTCCTATCAAACAGCCCTCCAATAATGTGTTCTTTTAAAAATTGGACGTGTAAGTAATTTTCTGGAAAAAAACTCAATAATATTATGTATTCATATCGTTAGATTTTAAAATTAAAAAGTGTTATTTTAATCTTTTAAAAGTATAATTACCCTGTTTTGCATTTCTTTAACATCATCATTTGAATACAAAATAAAGCTTTTCAATTACGTAAACTTAAAAATTAAAGAAGAAGAAACTTTTTTCATGTTTCTGAAAACTTTTCTATTTTTCCTTTTTCAATTATTTTTCTTTCTTCATTTTTGCCATTTAATACGGGGCACGCCTTAGATATGGTGTTTAACTGTACTTCTCGATGAAATATTTACACAGTTTTATTTGTTTAATGGTTTATATATGCTCTATATAAATATTTTTATTCCTTGGTCATAATGAATACCATAAATATTCAATGTATATTGCTATATCACTTCAATTGGTTATGCCTTCCCACGTGTAACAGGAGACTCTTGCCTTTAAAATCCATCTCATTATTGAAACATTGCATGCCAAGTATATTTTTTTGTAAGAATTAATGGTTTAAAATAAATATGTCTAAATATTTTATGAATGAGATTCTAGACAAAAATTTACCAAAATAAAAACGTTAGATTTTGCCTTTATTGGCGTAAATGAGGTTTTCCATCCAGGGACGGCGATCTGCTGCAAATCTTGGGGGGGTCCTACCCAGAATGGGCAGCGATCCTGAAGGGGTCTTGGGGTTTCTTCTATTAAAGTGGACCGGATCCCAAGATCGCCGCCCATGTTTCCTTCTATTACTCCAACCAGTTTATAGAACCGTCAGTGAAAGAAAATGATTAAAAATTCGGAAAAAATATAAAATAATACTCTAGAGTGCATCAATGAAAAAAATATAATTAAATTTTTATTTTTAAAGTTAAATTTGTTTTAAAAAGTATTTTTTAAATAAATTGAAATTTTCATAAGTTTCCACAATTTAGATAATTAACTCATTAGGTTCAATTTTTTGGAATTAATACAATTACTTAGTTTTTTAATCTCGGCTTCTTACTCATACACATTCTGAAATCTGTGATGAGGTCAGCGACCTTTCCACCACCATTTCAGTTCTTCCGAGTTCGTCACTTATCTTCAGGCCCAAAAAAAAAAAAAAAAAAAACTAATAAAATTAAAAACAATAAAGCAATTGTATTGGCTTATAGGGATCAAATGATGAGGTAATAATGAAGAAAGAAAGAAGCCTGCTTAGAATAATAAAATATCAGAAAAAAAGCAGTCCAAAATTCAGTCTGCGAAAAACAGGACCGCTAATAAAACAATGCTCAATCAATATTACCATGCTGGAATCAAAGAGAGAACTTCGTGGTGTAGACTTGCATTAATGTCAGTATCCGGCATATTATGATCTTTTCGGAGTTTTTTCTTATGACTTTATGGCTCATAGACATAGGTCGTGGATTCGATTCTCACGCACGCAAAAGCTTTAAATTCTTGAATAAAAGATGGCCAACAATAAAAGCAACTTAAATCACGTGAAAAAAATTTATTGAAAAAATTATCTTCTATGACCTGGCCGTTTATGAAACACGTTTACGTTTTTTACGCTTCTAAAAACTGAGAGTTTTTATGGACTGATTCAGATTGTTTTTTAATAAAAACTTTCTTATAGTATTAAAATGTTTTATTCATGACACTATAAGGAATACTTTTTTTGTGGACCTAAGCAATCCAAATTTTTTTAATAATTTATATTTATATTTTAATTAAATTTGAGTTTTTAAAATTATAATTTTTATTTAAATTTTAATTAAATTTGAGTTTTTAAAATTATAATTTTTATTTAAATTTTAATTAAATTTTAGTTTTTTCAACTATAATTTATAATCTATAATCAATTCTTGAAACTTTATTTTTAAAATTTAAAGACAGTGAAACAGTCTTTTCAAAATATTTAATTTAAAACATAAAATTTAAATAAAACAGTAAAAGTTTCTCAATAAAATGGATATCGATTGAAAAACAATTATTCCGCTAAGTCTTAAAGTTTAAGACATTTTCAAGTGTGTCAAAATGGCTTGAATTTAATGGGAAAAGGTTTTTAATTCATTAAACTTTTTTCAAAAATTTTTCCAGGTTATTTATTACAAATAATATATAATTTAACTATTTTTAAAATTTGGATGAATTATTTAAAATTCAATCAGACTAAGATACAAGAATGTCTTTATCTTAAAAAAACGAAGAAATCACGTTTAAAAATCTTGCTGTGTTTCTTCTACACGGATTTTTTTACCAGTAATTTATTTTTATGCGATAAGGTTTTATATTTAAATGATATATTGTGAAGAATGCTTTTAAATCAAATTTTAAAAAGTTCATTAATCTTTTAGAGTCTCAAAAGATCCCAATGGCAGAGGTTATTAATTTCTGAAATGGTCTGCATTTGATCATGTTAAGTTTTCAAAATGCTTTTTTTCTCGAAATGATTTATTTTGCTAAAACTGAATTATTTGTAAATAAAGAAAAAAAATATGAATGACTTTATTCAAAACAACAACAAAAATTTCATTACATACAGATCAACAACATAAAAATTAAATCCCAATAAATATACATCAGAGTTGGATATCCTAAACTAAAAAAGTAACAACTCAATAAAATTACAATCATAAGTATAAATATCAAAAAAATCAAAATCACAACTTAAATATAACGACAATTCCTGCTGCTGCAAGACGGTGCTAGAACATCTTGCCTCTGAGAAGAGCCTGATCCTGGACACCTTTCTGGCGTTCGAGTTCTGC
The DNA here is from genome assembly GCA_943735955.1 of Piscicola geometra. Classification (NCBI taxonomy): domain Eukaryota; kingdom Metazoa; phylum Annelida; class Clitellata; order Hirudinida; family Piscicolidae; genus Piscicola; species Piscicola geometra. The sequence goes on along the minus strand of OX030958.1, from coordinate 8,112,234 downwards.
CAGAGACCTCAGCTCCTTGTCGACCGCCTTGCTGAGCGAGGGGTCAAGTTCTTTGACCCTTGCCAGGTCCTTGCGCGCTTCTTGTGGATTCCAAGCCCCGATGTGCGCCCGCCCACGCCTGAAGAGGGCTTTGACGTTGTCTGTTGACGCGAGCATTGGGATGAGGGGTAGAGCCTTCACATGTGATAAGAGCGTGAATTCATCTAAACAAGGCGGTAAAGCGAAGAGCAACCAACAGTACTTCTAAATATTTATTTATTAACCCTTATAATATTGAAAATAAATGTCGTTTTTATATAGCTCTCGAGTAACTGCAACTAAAAAAAGAATATTAACTTTAGTTTTCATATAACACCCAGGCAAGGCAACTTCAACTGATGAGCACAACCACCATGCAACCACCATGCAACCACCATGCAACCACCATGCAACCACCATGCAACCAACATGCAACCACCATGCAACCAACATGCAACCAACATGCAACCACCATGCAACCAACATGCAACCACCATGCAACCAACATGCAACCAACATGCAACCACCCAATGCAAACCTGCTTGCAACTCCAACACCTCAGTGGCGTGCTTGATGACGGGGTAGTAGTCGCAGAGGAGGAGTTTGCACTGGCAGAAGTTCAAGAGGAAGGGCACCTTCTGCATCTCCAGTGCCCTGTGCTCCTCCTCGCCTGGCTTCTCTCTGGGTGGTTGGTGGTTGGTAGGTGATGATGATCCTATGGTGGTGGGTCGTGGTGTGAGGGATGATGATGATGTCATGGTGGTGGATGAAGAAGGAATGATGAGGATGATGTTGTGCTGGGTGGGTGGGAGGATGTTGTTGGCTGAAATAAAACTTTAAACTTGGAGATTTTAAACTATAATTATAAAGTTTAAATGTTTAAAATGATTAATTGATGAATTATTTGAGAGACTTGAGAGCGAGTTGGTCGAGCAAGCCTATCGCCTGTCCATACTTGTCTGCTGCCTCTGCAAACCTGTCCGATGGTTCATCCTTGCAAAGAGCTCATCCATGTCTCAACTTATTCATCCTCAATCAATCAATCGATTCTGAGATGTTCATCTACCATTGAAACTGTTTAAAATCCACTAATTCAATGACAAAAAACATTTCAATCTTGTAATGACATTAAATAACAAATCGAAGAACAAATTCTATTTTTTTATGACATTAGATAGCAAATCGAACACGAAGCCTCAGTGCATCACACCTTGCCTCCTGGAAGAGCTGACCACCCTCCTGCTTGAGCAAGGGAATCATGTCGATCTTCTCCTCCTCACCCAAAGCCCACAAATCCTTCCTGTAGTTGCCAACCTCCTCCACTCTGAGTAATTCTGGAGCATTGTTGTAGGCAAGAAGGAATGGGTGAATAAGTGCAAAAAGAATGTTAAATTAAGATAATATATTCGCCCTTTATATGTAATGAAATTGTTTGTTAATTGAAAATGCTGGTGAATTAATATTCAGTCGTCCACACTGAATCAAACCCACCTAGGGTGAACTCGACTGCCTGTGGTTCCTTCATGAGTTTGTCGAGGTCTTCGTGGCCTAGGCCAAACTCCCTGAGCGTCATGCCACAACAGTGCCTCGTCGGCTGGCACTTGCCGCAGCGAATCTCTCTCAGACTCTTTGCCACCACTGGGTAGTTTGAAACCAGCTGGAGTAGAGTGAATTATTGGTGTGAGAATGCATTTTTGTTTTTTATAAATAAATACTTTAAATAAATTTATTTATTTATGCTTTTAAAAGTGGATATCTGATAGGAACTAACTGAAGGCTCGACAGTGAAGGATGCAACTTCTGTTGGGCGCATTGACTTCAAGCATGTTTCCCACACTTCCAGCTTGAACTTTTTCCCAATTATCAACTCCATAGGCTTTTCATCATTGCGGTTGTCATCAATAATCGTTCTATCATCATTGCACAATCTTGTTTGGTAACGAAAATATAACTGTAATGATTTTATTTGCAATTAAACACGAGAAATCTAAAATTCATCCACTTTAAATCCAAAATAATAGAGTTGTTTGCAGTATTTCCAATTTGATCAAATACCTTTGTATCTTTCTGGAATTCTGGTAATGGTTGTTTAGAAGCAAAAAGAATTTTTTTTTGAATTCCGCATTTTTGATCTTCGCCATAGATTAATTCAGTCATGTTTTAGATATTTATATTATTATTATTTATTCTATCTATATATGTTTTAACAAAAAGTTAAAACTGATTAAATTTTTTAAATGTAAACTCACGCTAAAGTGGAGATGGGAAAATTAATTTAAGTTTAATACCGTGGAAAGAAAAAATCGTATGCAGTGATGCTTTTGAACTAATGAGTTTAGGAACTCCAGGTACAAATTAAAAATAATATCTGAGCCATTTAGATTAAAATGACTTAATTCTAAAAAGAATATGATAATTATTGAAGAAAACCTTTTAAAGAGAAGAAATGAATTCTATTAATCTCAAAACTTGGAAATTTTATTTATAAGTCAATTTTTAAAAACAATTTAATAGTTGAAAAAATTGTTTAAAAGGGTTTGTGAAGCTGAATATTGTAAATTAACAATATTACTAATAATAATTTCTATTTTTAGTGAAAACTTACTTTATGTTGTAATCTACTTTGAGTTGTTATCTTAAGAATTCTTAGTGTTCAAACACTTTCTGATGACTTGTGTAAAAAAAACTATTTAAAAATTTCATCAAAAAAGATTAAAAAATCAGATTTTTCTATAACGCGCACTTCTATCCAATTCGACTGCAGTAGCTGAGGTATTGATTTTGAGAAGCTCATGACGTAACTGTTATTGCCTGCCCCAAATGATAATGAGACGTCTGCTGCGATACTCTCTGATGGTGGAGGGTATTTAATGGTGAAGTGAATGTTTAAGGCATTCTAAATCGGAATTGTTGTTATACAAGGTGGGTGAGACGTGCTCATTATAATATGCACTATGCAGTTTGTGAATAGAATAGATTACTATAGCATGTAGCTAGGGGTAATTGTAGTATTTGAAGCCCATTTAAATGCCTGTGACTGAGATAGTACCGTTAATCTAATTCAGAAAAACCATTCAGAGCTTACAGCATGCTAATCCGTAATTTTACTTTAATCACAGGTGCCTTTTGAACAGTATTTTTATAGATCCGTGTTTATACCTTAAAAATGACTTACGATTATCAGAAGAAGTACATCTGTCCGAGACTTCTGGACTATTTACTGATCATAGGCACACACCGGCCCAATCACAACAACTCCGTGGTGCAAATGCCCGAGCTGTTGCGTAGGTATCCATCGAGAGACCACGCAGACTTCCCGCTGCCTCCCGACGTGGTGTTTTTCGGCCAGCCAGAAGGATGCCACAGTGTGGAGCTCAAAAATGTGACTCTGAGATCCGAAAACTGTTTTGTTTTCACTCTCACCGACAAAGACTCCGGCAAGACGAGGTACGGGATCTGCATGAGTTTCTACAGGCCTTACACGAAGACGTCAGAAAGGAAAGAAACCAACCAGGATTTATCGTACAAAGCGCCAAAGTCGTCAAAAGAACGGAAATCCCAAGAAAAGAACCACACACTTACGTCTTTCTG
>OX030958.1:8101125-8106125 GCA_943735955.1 Piscicola geometra | reverse complement strand
TTGTGAAGGAGTTTTGATGGTTGGAGCGCTTTTGAATTTATGATAAAGCGTTGTATAAATATATTGGATTGATTGATTGAGAAAAAGATGGATTTTTGAAAAAAGATAAATATGTAAAAAAGTCTGTATTTAATGTTTTAAAAATGATTTTTACGGGTTTTTTTATTATTAGAAAAACAAGTTTAAGATAACTATTTGGCTGATTTTTTGTTTATGAAAATATTTAATATTTATTAATTGAAAAAAAAGGATTACCACTTCATCGGCCTTTACCCCACAGCTTCTCCTTGTGCCCACTCCCTACATCATCGGCGTGCCAGCGTCGTTCATTCTTTACAAGGATAACTTCAGTCTGCCAGACGATGTGTGGCTGGTTGATTTGGATTCCGGCAAGGTTGGTGAATGGATTGAAAAGATGGATCATGGAATGAGAGATTGGTGGTGCGTGAAAAATAGAAAAAAGAATAAAACAGTTGATCAAATTATAAATTAATGATTAGATTGAATGGTAAAACAAAGAACCGAGGTTTGAAATAGTGTGAAAAATTATTGACACACAAAATATCATATTTGAAACTAAATTTCGAACTAGTGTCGTCGTCACATCATCTTGCCTCTCTCTTCATCCCACAGATCACCCCTCCATCAATGAAAGAAGAACTGATACCCCTGCCCGAGCCGGAAGGAAGCATTCTGAAAAACCATCTGACCCAGGCAAGTTGTTGTTTCCTTGTATGAAGCAAAATAGCTCTCGAAAATCATTTTAATAAGTCAAAAAAGTGTGCTATATACACGGTGTTTTACAATGAATCATTGTATCTTCCTGTATGTCTTTTTAATTTTATTAACAATTGGAATAAAGTATTTTAAAGATATTTTAACTTTGAAATACATGTATACATGTATTTCAAATATGTATACATGTATTTCAAATTTATACATACCTTTCACTGATTTATATTTAAGTTTCAACTTCATTTCGCTTTGAAATCACTTAAGATCCCCCGCACACCCACAAACCCCCACTCAACAGGCTCTAGCCAGCATGAGCTCAAGCCCCATCAAGGACATCAACCAACTAGAATTCTTTCACGATGCAACAATCAACGCCAATTACAACTTTCCCAACAACAACAACAGCAACATCTTCAACAACAACAACAACAATTCAAACAACACTAGCAGTAGTAGTGCCAAAAGTAGCTTGAGTAATATATTTAGCAATAACAACGCGAGCAACAACAATAGCAATAACGCTACGAATATTAATATGAACCATTTTAATTTGAATTTCAACAAACCTAATAACAACGGATTTAATCCTCTCATCTACGGAAATGATGTGGATTCGGTAGACGTGGCCACTAGAGTTGCCATGGTAATCTTGCTTTTATATTTTGGGAAAAAAATTATATTAATTTTAAATTTCAAAATAAATAGGTAATATTTTAATTATTTTTAATGTAAAAGAAATACATCAACCACCATTGCCTTTTCATCACCATCGCCATCAAAAGACCACCACGAACAAAACCACCACCATCAATGCAAAGGTTCGCTTCTTCAACTCTCCCAACACCCTGGGCAACATGTCAGAACACACCAGGACCCTAAGACTTCACCCCAGGCCTGTGGTCGCCTTCCAAATTAACTCTTTTCTCCGCTCTAGACCGAACAAGAGCAAGTTTATCTGCAAACTGGCCAGAACCCAAGTGGGTGGGGTGCGATAAAAGTGGAAAATAGTTTTTTTTAAATATATTATTTCAAGAATCAGTTTATTTTGTTTACGACAAGTTAAATATTACATGTTTTATAACATATTATGTATGTTCTTGTTACGATCTGATGCATATTCATTTTAAAACACTTATAACAAACTCCCATGAAAAACTCACATTCTCCGCCTACAAACACAGGCGGTGGAATACTTTGTGGAGTGGGCATTAAACCCGACGAATGCAGTCTTCTTGCGCATCCACACGGGCATCTTCGACCCCACCCAGATCGGAGACAAAGCCAAGTGGTTCAGTTCGACCCTCCGAAAAGTCGACCACTTGACGTACGATGATGCTAGCAAGCTGCAGCGAGTGCTGGTGCAGCAGCAGGCTAAGGCGCTGGAGACGGAACAGAACGGTGAAGAATTATTTTAAAAAACTCATTTTTTAAACATCTAAAAGTATCCATGAATTGTAAATCTGCTTGATTTTTAGATTTTAACACTAGGTTTTTAGTGACCCTCAAATTAACTTTTACTCACTTTTTTTTCCTCAGATGAGAGCTCAAGTTCGCCTGAGAAAAGCTCCAGCTCCTCTTACTCCTCTCTCGAAGAATTCGTTGCTAAGATACAAGGAAGCCACGTTGATGGAGACTCTCTCGGTAGGAGTGCTGTTCATTTAGAAGAGAAATAAAACTTTATAACCCTTTATTTATTTAGAATGAAAATAGGAATTTTACAAGTATTCATTTATTTAGAATTTAAATAAGAATTTTGCATATTATATTTGTTCATTTATTTATTTAGATTATAGATATTTTAAAAATAATTTTAAAAAGTATATTTAATTTGTTTTTAGAAAGTTTTTAAAACGTACTTTAGCTCATCAATTATGGATGACTTCCACGGACGATCTATCAAAATAGTTGACAAGTTTTGCTTACCCACCCTTGACTTTTCATTCCGGCGCTCATCCATTTCTTCATCCATCTGTCCACAACAGGCACGCAAGTTCACCAGCAGAAGCAAGCCATGTTTGTGGATGAGAAGAAACTCTTCCACCCTCCCTCCAAGCTTGTCATCCCCCACGACTCCACCCCCTCCAGAGGTATCTCTCTAAAACAACCGCTCAAGAAGCATAAAAACTGTAACTTTTAAATTAAACATTTGAACTTCGGTCTATTAGTCATGGATCTCCAACATTTTCTTATGACAGTGAGGCTCAAACAATGCGTAAAAGCCGGAGAAGTTGATGTGGAAGACGACGACGATGACGATGACGACGACGACGATGATGATGATGATAGCTCAGAATGCAGTGGCGGAGAACAGCAGCTACGTGAAACCACCACAATTCCACCGACGCGACCACCACCGCCAAAACTACCGCCACAACGACCTCCACCCATCAATCCAGCAGCCTTCAACAGGGTGAGATTATCGGGGGTGCATGCAACATAAAACTGAAACCCTTCGTGCAAATACTGCTACTTTATCTTATCTTTACACGCATGCGTTGGCATTGAAGTTTGTTTGTTCAGGAAAAACGAGCTTTTAAAATGGTCCATCTCCACATTTATCATTCAATTTTTGGTAATGCAGCGGCCTAAAAGAATACAATTTAAAACTCTTTATTTTTTTTATTCATTCTTAACCATGCGAAGTAACAGAGCCTTTTACCAACTGCCTTTGAATAAAGGATTATCTATCTTTCCTTTATCATCATCATCATCACCATCATCATCAGAATCATGATCATCATCCCCATCACCACCACCATCATCATTATCGCCACCATCACCAACACCACAATCACCATCACCAACCCTTCCACCACCACCATCATCCTCACCACCACCAACAGGGCACTTCCCTTCCTCAAGTACCCTCTCTTTCTTCCACCAAAACTCTCAACCAACACAAACAAACCTCTCTACCGCACCAAGCCACCCTCTCCAACCACGGCCAAGATGACAAGTCCTCTCTCATGGGCGCCTTTGCCGAAGAACTCAACACGTACAAGCAAAACGCGTCAAGCAAAATAAACGGATTTTTTGGTGAGTTGGGATTTTGGTGAGTTGGGATTTTTTAGTGTGTTTGCTAAAGTTTTTTGTTTGGTTTGTTGAGCAAAATAAATGGATTTTGAAGGTTTTCGGAGTAGTTTTGATGAAAGTTTCGATGGTGTGTGGGTACAGTGTCTAGACGCTAGTATTAATTTAGTACAGCCAGTTTTTAAGTTATTCTGCATCATTATCATCATTTTAATCACAATCAATACTACCATATCGCTACCCTCATTACTTCTACCCTCATTACTTCTACCATCATTACTTCTACCATCATTACTTCTACCATCATTACTTCTACCATCATTACTTCTACCATAATTACTTCTACCATTATTACTTCTACCATCATTACTTACACCACCATCATCAATACTACCATCATCATCACTACCTTCATCATCACCCCTCCCCCATTATCACTACTAAAATCATTTTCACTACCTTCATCACCACTTTCCACAATCTTCCTCACTACCCCATCATCACAGTTGACTCATTGAAAAACAAGATCACTAATCTTCCGAACATCGCCGAGTCTCTAGCCTCCACACTGACTGAATCCGGTCGAGCAGTCTTTATAAATATAATTTATTTAATTCATCTCGTATTAATACATGGTTTTTGATAACTAATTAAAATAAATTCTATTTTTACCTAATAAGTTTATTGAATCAATAATGTTGGAATTTTTTTAAATGTTATTTAATGTGTTTTAAAACAAGTTAAATAATATATTCTTTTAAAAATCTTTTTTTATGTTTCAATAATAATTAAATAATATTCTTAACTCTTTTTTTATTAAATTGTTCTTCTGTTTTTCTCATTAATATTGATTTGCGTATGCGACCGAAATAACAAGTTTGTGTTTTTGCAAGTGTATTTTGTATGATGTTATCGTTTTCAACTTAGTCATTTTAAAGGTTTTAATTTTTTTAATGATTAAAACTTCAATATACCACTTTTATTTTTTAATAAATATTTTTATCAATATTAATTTTATTACACCTTTATTATTATAAAGATCGTTCCAGCCCTGTGTCTTCCAACCGTTCCACCAAGTCTTCCACTCTTCTCGGTTCGGATTAAATTCAAAATGTGGAAACAATGATGAAAAAAGTAGAAAAAAATATATTTAAATATAATGAAAAGTATGATAAATAAAAATAGAAATGTTATGATGGCGGTGAATAAAATAACAGTTATTGCAATGTGGTGGT